>JASAND010025662.1:0-19509 GCA_030248195.1 Trissonchulus latispiculum
CATAAGATCCACGACTTACTCTACTATGTCTATATTTATGATTCTATATTATGATTCTCTGCTAAGATCCTCAATTACGACTCTACCTCAACCTGGACTATATTGCTCAACTTGTGCCATTCCCTATTATGACTGCCACCATAAACTGTGATTTACCTCCCGATTTGTGACTTTAATCCCGTCCCAGAAGAAAGAAGACATCGAAGAACAAGTTTTGTGCGGCAGAGACGCTAGATGTAATATATAATGTGTATAAAACTGGTATTGTGTTTTTTAGTCATTCTTTAGTCATACTATGTTGCTTTAATCACTTCTACCAAAGTCTTATCTTCTATCTCAAAACTATCTAATTTTAATTACTTATCTTTTAAAACGATCTCTCTAACTACTAAAATTTTACCTTTCCATGCATTCTTATCTAAACTCTAGATTCCTTATTTTAATTCTAACATTTTAAATAGATTTAATTCTTATTAACCTTTTAAATAGAGTAAATTCTACCTAACCAAGTCCTTCCTAAAAAGTTTAGCCATAATAAAAACGGGTGATTTTTGTGTCTTATGTATATAATATGTACCTTGTATTATGTTCTTGTATTGCCTTGCGTACCTGTGAAAATTTCCTAAAAAGTACCAAAAACTTAACCTGAAAGCTAACCTAAAATTTTTATAGTTGTTCCAAATTTCTTGCTACTTGTTCAGTGAGGCGTCCGGGGATGGACAAAAAGGTCCCTACTTAATTCCCTTTAGTACGGTCACCACACCTTCATTTAAAATTCTACTTTTGCGGGCGCAAATGGTAGTTGTCCCAACGAACCCTGCCCTAAAAATTACGCTTACCAAACTGGAGTGGTCGGCGGCATATGCCTCCCTGCCATCTGATAGTTGTGTCGCCATGGGCACTGTAACGGCATCGTAGTCTCTTCGTGAGTCTGCGCCCACCATCGAGGTGATTCGATGTCGTGAGGCGAGCGCTCCCCTGTCTCAGGGTGATCTCGCTATGCCGCGCAATGGCACCCTATCCGGTCCTTTTAATTTATAAAATTTTTCGCTCTAATTCCAGCTGATTACATAGCTGACGGTCCTCTGGCGCTCCACCCGTGGTTGACCGTAGTCCAAGCGCCTTGTGTTGGATCCGGGGATGGTTCCATGCCTGTGTGGCCTCATAAAATTTTCTTTTCTACTGACGTCTCTACTACTTGTTTCACCTACTCATTTCTCATTGCATTTTCCTATTTTCTTACTTGTTTTCTTCCACATACGTATGGCCGTGCCCTCATTTCTGGTTTCTTAAAAATTTCTTGCCGGTTCAAAATTTTGGGTCTTTCTGCCAGTTCCCTCGCAGGAGCTCGGGCGGTAAGCCCTGGGGACATGTACAGTAGGGCGGTGATGCCCTACTGTCATATTTTATTATTGTTTAAAAGGATTCTCCATTCAAAATTAGTCCGAACTTATGTATCTCGTTTTTGTCAAAATTGCCCCGATAGCTCATAAATTGTATTTGAAATAATGTAATTGTCTATGTTTTTGCAAAGATAGATCATGTATATCCTTAGTAACGCCTAAAATTCTCTCTCAAAAGTTTCTCAAAATTTGATTGGCTGGGCAAGTCACGTGTGATCGCGTGATTGTGTATTCTTTCGGTACTTTCAAAAAGCCCAGTCAGTCTTATTCATTCTGTCAAGCTGGTCGGTTGCTTTTTAGCCTGCTATTTTCTCTCTCGAAATTTACAGTGTTTGCTTTACCGGTTTGGTTGGGGCCCTCAGCGCATTCGAAATCCGGGTTAGGATAGTAGAGTTGTCTTCAGTCTGGAGATAGACTGAAGGGGGCCTCCGCCTATATAATCCTGGTCTGGTATACAATTCTATGTCCCTGTTTTTGCTCTATTTATACTATTTATGGTGATTTCTATGCCCAACTTTGGATTCAATCGGTAAGTGTAAAAGGTTTCTTGTTGTCAACTCATATACCCCCCAGTTTTATATTAAATATTGTAATACGACCACTTGGCCTTGTGTAATTTAGCTAAGTTTAGTTGCTTTAGTTCGGTAAGTAGGGGTTTTAGGGCTTAGATTTGGGGTCAATTAGTGGGGTTGAGACTAAGTTTCACGAATATTTGGTGTTTCTTAATTGGCGAGGCTTGTCGAGGTTGGCCTGGAACTACCTCCAGTCCAGGTTGCGTATCCAGCCTTCAGCGCACAGCACCCCGGTAAAGGTCTTTGGACGGCCAATAATCAGTCTCTGGGGCCAAAACTTTACACTAACACACCTATGCTTTTGAGTACGTTTAATGTACTGTACATCGAAAAAGGAGCATTTTTAGCTAAAAAACTTGGGTACAGTTTAGGGGGGGTCCTCCCCCCCAAATTTCGGATTTGGGTGGGGTCCCCTGAGCCAAATTTGGATCTTCTACTCCCCCCCTCCAACCCAAACAGGTGGTACACCTATGGCCCCCACCCCCCTCTCCACGTACGTCAAGTCAGCTGGCCAGCTTTAACTACAAATTATGATTTTGGTATCATTGGATAGCCCTTAATTTGTAGTATATGTAGTAGCTTTCCTTTTAATTTGTAGTTGTAAGGTTAATGAGAAATCAACGTTTAAAATTTCATATCTTTAACACACAATACGTATGTCTCTGCTGCACATGTGACACAGATTTGGTCACGTGACTGCGTCACATGTGCTTGAGAAACGCACATTCTATATGTTAAAGATATGAAATTTCAAACGCTGATTTCTCATTAACCTTACAACTACAAATTAAAAGGAAAGACACTGCATATACTACAAATTGAGAGCTATCCAATGACACCAATATTATAATTTGTAGTTAAATCTGGTCAGCTGACTTGACTTACGTCCCCTCTCCTTAATTACACCCATTATCCCCCGACCACAAATTGTGGCTTTTTGATATGGTTTTGAAACCAGCCAACACATTTGGTAGAATTTGAAAATTCAAAATTAAAAATCACTTGCGTTTTAAAGATTTATGCCTGATCAAACGAAATACAACTGTGATCAAACGAGGGCTTTCCAATAAAATAAAAACATTTTTGTTTTAACGACGTGGGGGGCCAGCATGAAGTTGACTCCTAGGTATAGATTTTTCCTTTTATCTAAAAGCCGGTACCTGACCAAACGAAACTCTTTCAGTGATCAAACGTGGCAACAACAGAACATTTGATCAGCATGGTGGGGGGGCCAAGTTCAACTAGGTCAAATTGGGACCTCAGAAAATCCAAAAAATGGCATAAAATGCAAAATTTTCTGAATTTTAACGCTTTTTCCGTGAAAATAAAGCTTTTTTGATAGTTTCAGGCGCGTATATCGGTTTTAAAGCGATTTTAAGTCAAAATTTCAGAACAAATTTTCAAAAAGTGACCATTGTTGGGCAAAATTTAGCTAGCTTTTTGGCTCCACAAAGGGCCAGGGGGGGGGGGGTTGAGTGGGGGTAGCCGAAAGTTGGGGTTGGGGGACGGTACTCAAAACTGTCCAAAACTCTTTGGGGGGGGGGCAAACTGGGTCGAAAATTTGGGGGGTGCCCGTGTAGCGCACTGCAACCGTCATTTTAGTGCTGATTTGGAAACAGGTGCTGTTTAATTTGTAGTTGCTCAGTGAAAGCATAACAGCATAAGACATTTGCAGCCGACAGTTGCCGTCTTCTCCGTTTCTAACAATTTTAGCATTATAGTTCACTGGGGGGGCTGCGTTGTTTCAAAACCAGAAAAGATGACATTTACTTTGGAAAAGGATAAAACTGTGAATTTTAGGCGGTTTAGGTATTTCCCGAGAGGATCAGATGCCAAGTCTCTGCTCTTGATTTCTCACTATGTGCCAAGACAGCTAAGTACCTACAGTGATAGGTTCCGATAATCGATCAACTGTTGCAAACTGCGAATCTCTGAACTTCCGGATCTACTGTGGATCCAATTCAACAATCTGCTACTGCTACTGATTAGTCTGACAAGTAATCTTCCGACGACAATCTCACTGACTCATTTTCAAGAGCCGGATAGCACAAGACTTCGATTCCTGAACAGAGATCCTCCGCGCACCTGATTCAAATGGGTTAACAAGTTGGCCCCGAAAAGGGGCAATATTCCTTAGCGGACCTGTAAGAATTCCAGGTAGTTAATGATCAAAAAAGTATCGATATATACATTACATGTTTCTAGTTTTATCCAAATTCAAATTAGCAAAAACTATTATATATATATAGAAATATAGAAACAGTTATACGGTTTGTTTTCGTCATTCTCTGGTTAGCTGACAGTTGAGCTCTGAATTAACGTTATTACTTCAGTTTGAAAGGTCTATTCAGATAAATAAAGGAACCTTAGCTTTTAAACTGAAGCTCCTAGAAAAATATATACAGAGTACAAGATTTCATGAGCTCTGGAAAATATTGGAATTTCATGAGATCACGACATATAGGTGTAATTTGCTTGAAACGCATAAAAGGAGAGCTCAAGTATTGAATTTAAGGGAATTTTTGATGTGCCTGCGTGGAGCTCCCAAGCTCCACTTGCGCACGCAAAAATATGCAATCGTGTAGATTACTGACAGTTTTCAACTGCGAGAAGACTGTAAATTCTGCCGCTTATATAGGCCATAACCTAATTTGCATAAACGAACTTCCGCAAAAAAAGTGTCCTATACTAGGCCTGTGTTGATGATAGGGCCCCGTCGTGGCCAAATAGAGAAAACACACACTAAACATAGAAAAATCTCACTTTATACATTCCTGCTCCAGCAGGAATAGAAACCATTAGTACATAGTTATGGTGCGGGAATCGAGCCAGTAACCATTACTCGTTCTTTAGCTTTCCAGGCCCAAAATGAGTATTTTGGGCCCATTTTGACCTTGTGAACAAACAACAAACAAAATGACTCGAAAATGTGCAAAAATTGACTACTTTTAGAATCACTGCGTCGTTGGTAGTTTCTGGTTGTTTCCTTTCACAAAATGGTCCTTATTGGTCGTCTTTAGGTTAAAACTCGCTGGATTCAACAGACCTTGACACAATTTCTTGAACGGATAAAACGGATCACAATACTTCCATTTTTGGCTCAGTTTGGGCCTGATTTAGTTAATTGCGACGAGAAACAGGCTTGTTTCCCGTGCTTAGCAAATGATATTGAATATGTTCAAAACTTGATATTTTGAGAACATTCATGTTATTGGAAGATGGTTAATTGTTGTGTTACTTCTGCGATTAAGCTAGCTACTGCTCGCTTACTTATTTATGTTTGCATACGATCTTATATACGCTAAATAACATATGTATTGGCAATCATTAATTATTTGATTAGATTAAATCAATAAACTGTTTCCGCTGTTCACTCTCTGACTGATTCATAAATAGTACCAATACCAATTTCTAACTTCAGGACGAGTCTTTGCACATAATAGATTTGAGTCGGATCATACAGAAATTTCACAAAACTCATGCATTCTAGAATGGGTTAATTCCTCTGTTTTCACAGCCAAACATTACAGCCGGCTCAGTTTTGAGTGGTCCGCATTACAAAATGTAAGTGACTGCCAAGTCTAGCTGGGATAACTGATATACTTTTCTTAACTACAAAATTTTCAGGTTACTTTTAGATACTTGTTTTATTACGATATCGAGAAACAATTGTCTAGCATGAATGAGCTCATAAACCGGCTATACTTGATATTTTTAAGATCCTTATGTGCGGCTCATGCATCCAATGATCGCAGGGTGACTTGCACAGATAACTGGGAATCCTATGATTCTACAGACCTAATTCGGGGTCCCCGTCACCCTAGGCTGCAAACCTATCACCCAATTACACTGACATTTTAAACAGATTCACTCCATTTTCACGCCAAAACGACATTTTTGCGACAATTATTCATTTATCCCTTAGGTGTTACAAGTCTCTAACTATTTTATAGTTGTGAACCAAATTGCTACTCAATTTGGCCCTATTCCTGACTAGTATCTGAATATTCGTGCATTCATTCTGGTAATCCAGGACCCTTATCGGACAAAGGGAGTTTACATTGTATGCCTCTCATTCACAGTCTCAACTATCCAAGTTCGGTTCCAGGTTCTCACTCAAGAAATGTGGCTAACCTTGGAACATCACTATCCGCGAGGGGGTTTACCCAAAGAGCCCATTAAATTTCGGGGTCTCATTCACACCAACAGTAACACCCACAGTTATACTAACAATTACACGAATAATTGAAAAACAAACAATTCCCATCTACTTACTAAATAAAACCAACTACCTAAGTATGCACATTTTATTACTTTATTTTTCATTTAAACTCCATCTTGGTATAACTTTGGGGATTTTGAAAACTAATTTTATGAAAAAGAAACTTGAGAATTTTGTTAACTTTGCGGAAAGCAGTAATAATTGCTAATTATTACTCACAAACCAAAACCGAACAACCTTGCTAAGGACAGCTTTTCTTTAATTAAATTAAAAACAGGGAAGCCGGCAATTCCTTTTTAAAACACCTTGATAATTAGGAAACAATTCGGGTTTTTCAATGGCTAATAATTTTAATAACCGACCCAACGCAGAAATAAAAAACAATTATTTAACAATAATTTAGAGTTCTCTAGCGCCGTTTTAGAACAATATGGCCGGCAATTCCTAATTGCCAGCTGTGGGGAGAAACAGTTTCTAAACTAGCTCAGATCAGACATGAGGTCATAGCGGTACCTCCTAACAACTCAAGGGAGGGCCCATTCTTCACAACCCCGAAAAATGGTAAAATTAAAAGTGCTGGGCACTAGGTCCCCTATTAAAACTTAGGCCTCATTGGCCCTGGCTTGGTTAAAAAATGACAGTTAAAATAGGCCAAAAAGAAGGCCTCCTGAAAATAGAAAAATGCGTTCCTTGGTGTGTATTCTGACCGAGCATAGTGTGCTCAATGGCGCTCAGTGTGCGTGTGTTTGCTTGCTTTTCTTAGTTCATCCCCTCTGACCTGTGACCCAGAGGATGCTCTAGCTCGTGTCCTATGGAGGGAGTAGTGCACTGAGGATTCTCCGGCCAAAACGATGGCACACCAGGAGAACGCACTAGAGGGGGATACACAGTGGCTCTCGGCCGGAGCTAAAGCAAACACTGACTTGTTTGCAAAATTTTGGAGTAAGCTGACAGCCAGTTGATAGCTCACTAACAGCTCAAGAAAAGCGGAATTTCTTTGTTCTAACTTAAAGTTTCTAGCAACTTCTAGAAGTTTCTAGAAACTTCTATCTTAAACTATTTGCCATCCGTGGGCTGGCGGCTCGCTGGTCAGTAGGGGTTGAGATTAATGAGAAATAAAAAATATTACCCCCAAGTGACCACTTTTCTGATGAATATCCCATGCTGAAATTTCGCGAAATTTTGTGAAACTTTGGTTAACACGTAAAGATAACCAAAGGGGTATTTTTCAGATTAAAAAATAAAACTTCCAAAAATGAAGAATGCGACAATAAGGAAGAAAGGCCGCCCGGAGCCTGTTATGAGGAAATTAATTTCAAGTGCCTTTTTCTGCACCATATCTAATTAAAATTAACTTTATTAATTTTGGCTGCTCCCTTGTTTCCAGGCCCCTTTCTCTTGTTTTTAGCCTTAACTTTTGGCCAGAAACAAGGGACGCAGCATCCCAGAACTGGCAACAATAGGTTCCTCTTGCTGTGACTCTAAGTGTCCTGAGTCAATCTACGGTAGGTGGGCAATTGTTACCTAAAATTTACATACCGCCAACTACGTAATTTTCCCCTCAAATAAAAATTGCATAAAATTAATCTACGTACGTAATTACCTATACCTAACTAAACGTTGCTTTATTTTAATTATTTTGGAGGAAGTTAAGCCCCCTCCGAAATTTCCTTACACCAAAAGGTGTATACTAACTTCTTCCGCGAGGCAATTCCTTGCTGGGCCTTGGCGAACAAGGAGGACATCTGAGGAGAAGACTCAATGGAAACATGAATGAGCGTGGTGGACACGTGACTATTACGTAGTCTCGGAAGCAGACGGCTTCCCAGACTTTAAGATAAAGGTTAAAGGAGGCCAAATTTGAGGCACACCTTTTAGAGGCTTCAAGATTATGAAATAAAAAGTAATATTACAAAAACATTTTGGCCCATAACTTTCTTAATTTTGGGAATTAAAAGACCGGGTTTGGATTCTTAGAATCAGAAAAGAATTGCCTTTCCCATGAACCTAAGTCAAACTTTCAACCAAAATTATGAAAATTAACTAATTATCACCTGAATACTAATTAAGACCATTACTCATATATTAACATTAATTAACATCAGTTAACGTACCTAACCAACTAAAACTACATTTTAATGAACCATCTTCCAATATGTGCTTTCTAGCGGCATAAAACCACTTTTCTTAGCAAAGATGTTCCTGTTATTTTTCTGCTTCTTTATTTATCTAATTCTAATCTTCTTTGTCTAATATTTTTCTGATAACCTTTTTGTTATAGGTAATTTCAGTTACTTTTGGTCAAAGGTTTAATTGTGAGTTCCGATAAATGAACTCTATTCTTATTCGTCTTATTCAAGACCTGGGAAGAGTAACGACTCCTCCATTAATTAGTACACAACAATTGGGTCTATGACTGACCCTATGACACCGTGTCTTTTCCAGATTACCCCTCCCCCACCACTCAAAATTCTTAAACCTTGACCAATTGAGCTGAAATTTGTTATGGGTTTGCTTTTGACCACGCTGAGTTCAATTATCGCTAAATTTTTCGATTTCGCTAAATTCTTGGTTCTCTTCGATTTCTAAGGGAGGACCAAGGGAAACCAAAAAATTTTTGGTCGCCGATTTTCCTGAAAAGTTTCATATAGGGGTTTTCTGGGGCGCTGAACACGAATCTGAAGTCCGTTTTGCAATTCAGATTTTCGTTATAAGATATAAGATTGATTTGATATAAGCTTAAGTTGTAAACTTCGTCGTCGTCGTCGACGAATTAGGTGGCCGATCAGGATCTACTCCTATACTCGGGGTATAGAACCCTTGTTTCACCTCATCAGCCATATCTAGTATGACCCTCGCTATGTTGCCTGGATGCACTATACACAGTGGGAGGCTGGAGGGGACCCATCTTGGCCTTTCGACCACAATCCGCTGCACATCGTTATGGCAAGAATCTCAGGAAAGCTCAAGCGACGGTCAACCTTATTTTCACCTATTTCGCTAAAATTAACATATCCTAAAGTTGCCAGGGTATTTTGAATAGCTTTCTGTCAGGGAAGTTTAATTGAAAGCCACTGATTAGTTTTATTTATTAAAACATGTCAACTACGTACTTTCCAGGAATATAACTCAAGATGTAGTTTGAACAGTTCATCATTTTCTGCAACGAGCAATGTAAACGAATCGAACATTCCACCCACTTGAAGAGGATTATTCTACCTTTTTCTGATGTCTTTAGGACAGATACATTTTTAATTTGCCCTAAATAAGCACGCTAAGATATCCCAGTCCTCCAGACTTGGCCTATTTACTTCATGTCAAAATGACCTCAGATGAGTTATCACTTGGCAAGAACGCTCATGTTTGCATTAAAAATTTACATTTATGCTCAATTCCTGTTAGGAGTTTGTTGCACGCCAGGTGTTTATGCTAAAGGTACATAGCCAATGCTTCTAGACGTTGTTCAGTCCTCAAAAAGTTATGGGTAAATAAACCTTGCTTTAGGCGTCACATTTTTAACATTTCACAGCATGTCCATTAGGTTGCTTTCAGGATAATTAGTTGGATACTAATAGTTTGCAGTATCTACATGAAGACATTTGAAAAATAATATATGCAGCTGGGATAAGTCACTGCATTTGTCTTGTGCGAACAATTCGCGTACGAACAACGAACGAATTTAGTACGCGAACAACTAAAGATAAACACATTCGCTACTCTGTTTCCTTACTTAGCCTAATCCCAGGAGTTAGCGTTACAAATGAATTTAAAGGTGGTTCTGCAACTGAAACAGATCTCATCTGTTCTGATTTGGCATATGCTTTGTTACTTGTTGGGTACAAATCCGCATTTACGAAGTTTATTACGCACTATTTAATGTGTAGAATTGTTTGTGTGTATGCTTGTGTGTGCGTGCGTGTGTTTCAGTGTGTATATGGCAGCTATGTTGCGGGTTTTTAGATTATGTACACGAAACAATCATAACCGCCAAAAATAACTGTGTTATAAAGTGCCCTTTTGTAAAGACTTGGCTTTGGCTCCGCCGGGAATCGAACCACGGACCTCCTGGACTGCAGTCAGGCGGTGAAACCACCAGACCAGGAAGCAAGGAAAGAAGAGCACATAACTTGCATACTATTGGTGCTCTCTGTACACTTTTGTCTTTATTGAAAGCAAGCGTGTGCACGACATGGCGTGCGGTGGAATCCCCGACGTTTCATCATACTTCTTCTCTATATACTTTTCTACAAGACTCCCTAATTTATTATAATCTGAACTGACTTCTCTCAGAGTGACTGAGTCTTGATCTAATAAGTTTGATGAAAAATTGTGACAAAAGTGTTCGGTTATTTCTGCTGAACATCTGTGATTACCTTTAATGACTACCTAAGATATCCTAAGAACAGTGACAGAAAGAATGGACGAAAAGTAGTCAGTCTTCGTCAAGTATTTATTAATAGAGTTAGTCTAAAGTGTCCGTATACCTAACTGATATCTTAGTTGCAAACGGAGAAATATTTTCAAGCTGTCAGAAACTTTGTCGTCACTCCTTTAATGAGTCTATCACACGTTAGCTGTCGATATAGCCGAAATGTTCTCCTTTGTTTTGCCAACTGTCTCCTTATGTTTAAATGAGTGACTAAAACCCTTTCATATGGCAAATGTTGTTCCTTTAGGAATGTTGCTTTCTTTTTAACAGGAATAGAGCTTTCGTTAAGTTAATAGTTACGTCTGGAAATTTCTTGCGAAATTGAGTTGCTGTTAATTTTTTGAGTATCCAACCTTTTAGTTTGTTCCAAACGTGTGGATTCAGATGAATGTCAAAGTTCTCCCTATTAAATTGATTTCTGAATGCTTTATGCCTGTATAACTGTCAGATCTAGAAGTTAAAATTGTACTGGTGTCGGTGTGGGTGCATACATGTGCTTGGGGGGTTGGCAAGAGGTAGTCGCAACCAGATCTGGAGCTCACCCACTCCCCAAATTTCTCCTCCTGCACATGTTTTCGTGTGGGTGTCTTTTCGAAAAAACTTATGAACTGAACTTCCGAATATGGTCGATATTTCAGTGTACATTGTACAAGATTAGTAGATTAGTAGATCTCACGATTAAATTCTGACCAAATCAGGTTTGACCAAGGCAAGGACGGGTTGTGGAGGGAGAAACGGCAGGACATTATGATTCTTACATGCATTTTTCCTTCTACAATAGATTTCTAAAATCAACTATTTCTAGCGAGAATTTACTTCAGCCTTATTGTTACAGATAGCGTTGTAGATATCCGTACTTTTCACATTTCCAGCTAGAATGGTATACATCGCAGTATGAAAGAAGTATTGCGGTTTTAATCTCGTGCAAGGTCCTTCTTTCTCCTTTCGTCTAATGCTGCTGACCGGCCAGTGTTTCTACCAGCCCGATCGACCCGGGGCCTGGGAATGCAAGCAAACCAGTCGGCCGGTACAATTATTCACTATTTTCGATTCATTTTGCAAAAAATTTAGCACTATATGGTGTGTATACTTACTCCATATTTTAAATATAACAAATCATATCATGTATCGGCCTTGTTCAGTCGGCCGATCAACTTCTTCATCAACTTATTTACAGTGGCTGTACAGTACAGGATTTAGTTAATTTAATTAGTTTTCTCGTAGCTCGCAGCTGCCTTCTTTCGTATCTTTTGTTTAGACACTTGCGGGGTGCGCAAAAATTGTCACCTGTGTTTTTCTCCTACTCAGTAGGTGACTTAGAAGTTTATCTTTGTGTTAGCTAGCCTAGTTTCTACTAATCTATTCTGTAGGGTGTTGGTAATCAGACGGTTTTGTACTAAGTGAAATTGAAGGTTTATCACTTATCACAGATCAGCCGGATTATACTGGAGTGCTTTGCTTTGCATTTTAACCCTTGCGCTTTCTGATTTTTTTCGGGGTTTGAATCTTTGAATCAGTTATTGTGTACTCTTGGGATAGGTAAATTCCACATTTGTGCTAAGAGTGTGACAAGCGGCTTGAGACATGATTTGCAGGATAAGGGCTGACCCCCCCATCCCACAAATTAGACCCATCACTTCAAAGAAATTTGCATGCTATGCTTGTGCGCTGAAGCTCGCAAAAGACACACTTTAGACTATCAGAATAGTTGTGTTTTTGGAGCTTTAGAATGTAGGCATCATGTTGCAAGCCTAATAACTAAGAGCGTGACGCTTATCATACCCTTAGTTGTACCCTTAGTCATACCCTTAGTTATTACTGTTGCTAATACCTATACAATATTTACGATTGGCTATTAAACGTACTTTTACTGCAAAAGATTACGATAGGTCCTACCAGGTTAGCCAGGTATCAAAGAAGTTATTTTTCCTTGTTCATTGCACTAACAGTATACGATAGGAAGAGTACGACAATCGTTCCCTTCCTATAGTACGACCAGAAATTGTGTGTACAAACTTCGACCGTTTATAGCAGATTAACCTTTGGAGCCTGATGTCTGAAAATGCACCAAATTCCCGAAATTCACGAATTCCGGATTTCACTCTAGCTTAGAAGGTTTTAGCGAATTCCGAGAACTGGGCTCATTTCTGCGAGTTGGTTCTATTACAAGATTTCTTCAGCTCATCAAGAGCTTTCGAATGATACCCATATTGTGGGATATTGGAAAAAATTTTTAAAATCCGAAAATCCGGTTTTCTCGAATTCCGTGAAATGTGTTCATTTTCAAGAGTTCATTCTATTACAAAAGTTGTTCAGCTCGATAAGAGCTTTCGAATGATACTCAACTTGTGGGTATTGGAGAAAATTTTTAAAATCAGGAAATTTCGAAAACCCGGAATTCCGGAAACTGGGTGCATTTTCGTGAAAAACTTGTAAGAGCAAAAATATGCAGCGGGACCAGCTCTATTCGATCGTGAAAACAAAATTTTGATTGCGATAAAAATTTGGCAAAAAAACTAAAAATTTTAGATTTTCCGTGAATGAAACTCGGAATTCCGGAATTTTCCGGATTTTCGAAATCTCCAGTTCCTGAGGATTCTAAAAATATATACATTGTTGGGGTTTATTTCAAAGGTTAATCTGCTATAAACGGTAGAAGTTTGTACACACATTTTTTGGTCGTACTATAGTGTAATTGGCCAGTAAGATGCTCGTAACAGTAAGGCCGAAATCTCGGGGGAGGGTCATGGTTAACACTATTAACCATGTGTTTATATGTGTTTGAACTAAAACGAATCTGACTGGCTAATTACCTACCTTATGTCAAAATTAGTGTACACGGCAAGGGGGCTCAGCTTAGCTTGGCATTGTTAAGCATGTGCTTATATGCGTTTGAATTGAAATGCACTTGATGGGCTACTTAACTACCGTGACCCTCATCAGTGCATTTCTGCAGCAGAAACTAAGTAACCAATCAAATGCATTTCAGTTCAATCGCGTAACACAACACACGCTTAACAACGCTAAGCTGAGCCCTCTCCCTCCCCAGAGATCTCGGCGGGGGGCACCTTATACACGTAGTTTTGACATAAGGTGGGCGATTAGCCAATCAGATTAGTTTTAGTTCAAACGAGGTATAAAAACATGGTTAACGGTGTTAAAGCCATGACCTCCCTCCCCCGAATTTTCGGCCATAATGTTCCGAGCAGCTTACAGACCAATTGCATGAGTAATAGTACTGTGTCATACTGATCCTATAATTAACTCTTGACTGCACGAAGGATGTGTGTTCCAAAGGTGGGGCTATCGCTTTGCCAGCCTTGACGCAGTTAATTATCTGTTGCTGAAATAATTTATTTAACTATGAGCCGGTTCAGGCAAGAAATGACCTTTACAAGATTATTATGCAAAAGTTGATTATCGGCAAAACGTAGAGGAGGAGATTATTTACAATGCTCTCAGTCGTATGCTACATAGCACAAGATTCGGTAATCGCTTAGATATTCAATGCAAGCTTTTTGAAGCAGTGTTTCTTTCCAGCAGAGTTAATTGTTTCAATAGTTATGTTAGATCTAAGAGAGTCCTGTCTAAGGAAAAAGTGCCCCTGGAATCTAATAACATGCGCAAAGAATTTTTGATTATCCGTTAGCTTCAGCAAGGAACCCGCTTCTTCTGTACACTCAGTCTTTTTATGCTATAATTTTTGATTACCCAAACGACAAAATGTCTTTAACAAAAGAAGAAACGTGATAACCCTCTGGCGGAATATCTTCTATACCTTTCCTTTCTATTGATAATTGAAAGCTTTCTCGAGTTGAAACTGTCTTCACTTTGCTCAAGAACAGCAAAATGTGACGAGGCCAGTTTTATGCTGCACCTGCGATTACGTCAAAGGTTTCTGCCTTTCTTACTTCTGTTGCATGCGGATCTTATACAAGAATACCACCCTCAGTCTTGCAAGTCGCAAAATTTGACTGATTGTGTTAAAATTTGATATGGGCATCTTTTCAAGCACTCTGAACAGCAAAAGTAGTAGCAGTAGAAACAACAACAATTTTCGAATCTATAGATTTCAAGTTTTCAAATTTTTCGCTTTTCTAGAACTTAAATATTTTTTCGCCGATTATTTTGAAAACTAAAGGTCTTTTAAATCCTTGAATTCGTATCGGATGCTTACGTAATACGTATTCTTCAGGATTTTGGTATTTCTGTATAAGCTTATAGGTGTCACTGCGAAACTGTAGAATCAGGAATTAATTTTCAGGAATTTACAAAAATCCTGAACGTTTCAGTCAAACTGTAGAATTATGGTCTATACTTTGACTTGAAGGGCTTCAAATCCAGCAGTGCAGTCAACAAGTCAAGTCAAGCTAGAGTTACTTTGACGTTACTTGACTTGACTTGGTGTCTGTAAACTATTATAGTTTCACGATAGTTTTACAGTTTTCCTGAGGTGCTCAGAAATTCTACAGAATTCCTAAAATTTTTAGGAATTCTACAGAATTCGCGATACTGTAGTTTTACGGTGATATTTTATCATGAGCATTACAACTACAGCTCACAACAACTCACATCAGAAATAAGGGCTTTTGGGTCACAGGGAATGATGAAGCGGGCGAGGGCGAATATAATCTGGAAATCAATAAAACTGAGGAAAATATTTGAAATCATTCCAAAAAGCCGATTATAAATTGCATCATTTTGATTCATCACACCAATTGCGTCAGCTCTGTTCCTCTTTCTTTTTTGCTGGGTCGTGTAGATTCTCGTCTGTTGATAGTGAGAGAGTTCTATGCCGAGACTGTCACTCTTCCACGGTCTATGTCTTTAGCATAATTGATAGATTAGGTAATATGGTTGGGTTTTGCATAGCTTATTTAAAGCTAGTGGTGTGCCTGAACCATGTGCCCTACTATGAGTAAGATGAACATAAAAGGATTGGTTTGTTGAGTCAAGTTTTCACTACAAGCTTCTCGAGAAGCTCCTAATTTTGTTGACAAATAAATAATGTATGATTGCTATATGCCTTCATGTAACTTCTGGTGGTTATACATGTTTATGGTTATTGAATGTGTATTCAATTCATGGTAATAATTCCGATGCAGGATTTCAAAAACTTAATTTTTACGCAAAAATTAAATATTAGACTCCACATGATATTTATTAATTTTTATAGACAGGATTTTATATATGCTTATTATCCAGAAATTGTTTTTATTTGGTTTACTTCTTTGGTTCCTTTTACTTCAATCAGAAGGAAAATGTGTCCGAAGCCCCTCAGAGGCGGATACAGAAGCTGCCGGAGGAAGCAACGGATTTTATATAAGCATCCAGTCTTATCCTCATAATGATTCAGCTCCAAAACCAGAAGGTTACATTCCCGGGGAGTATTATTCAGGTAAACCGCATTACTGAAAAGTGAAAGTTTGTAACGGACGTCACATACCAAGAGTTCATAATTCTATTATATATTAGAAGAATCTTCTAATATATAGTGCAATTATGCACTCTTGCACATACTCTTTAAATTGACCCTTTTCCCGCAGGGCCGCAGGGATCCTCCTTGTTTTACCAGTGCCCAACTAACGGATACATTTTGTGTAGGTGTAGATATGTATGCAGCACAATTTACTGACAGCAGCTTTGAATTCCTCCACTACAACAATAATTGCAAATTTATTCAGTTTTTATAACACGTTTACAATACTTTTATGTTTCAGTAATATTGCAAGGATTCAGAACAAAATATACTGAACAAACATTTCGCGGATTTTCACTGGTAGCAGTCAGCTCTTCAAATTACAGTAGACCAGTTGGTTCATTCAAGGTATGTGACAGAACTCAAATGATAATGCTAGGATTTTTCATTTTTAGGATAAACAGTTTCAGTTGGTTCATTTCAGTTGGTTGCAGACATGAGTCAATTTACACAACCATAATTTCGATAGATTTAGATTTATTAACACTAATATACATTTCTAAAACATTAATGTTGACAATGATCAGCTCCGATGCGCCAACGATATTATCTAAAATAAAATCTAAGAAAGAACAGTTGTTACCGATAAATATTTTTCTTGAAAGCATAATTAATTTCAGCTACACGATGGTGATGGAGACATTAGATGGTCACCAGACTGTGAATTTGGCCTAACTCACTCAACAGTTCATCCCAAGACCCGAATTCAAGTCAGATGGCAGGCCCCCTCCAACAACGATGGATGTGTGGAGTTTAAGGCAATGGTTCTGGAATACAGAGATATCTGGTACATCGATGACGGTCCTCTGACCAAACGATTCTGTCAAATCAGTGAGTTTGACCTCGTGAAGTTCACTTTGATTAATAAATACTGTAATTATTTTAAACTTAGTATGTAATTGAACAAAGGACCAATTCATTACAAATGCCGAAATGGAGACTGTCATAAGCTGTATTTGATTTTTTGTTTTGCACATTAGACATTGAAAGGACGTGGCTCAGGATTGTTTGTAATGTGTGTGCAAAGTTTACATAGATCGTTTGTTTTTTAAGTTCGCAGAAGAAATGGTAAGCTATAATGTTAATTGCTTTGCTAACGGACAGCGTTGGGCTTGGGGCTTGGAAGCTTATGTCAGCCAATTATCATTTACCATTTCCTATTAACTACAAGCGTAAAGTAGCAATGACTGCAGCCATTTAAGTTTTATCAAGAGTCTATAATACCAAGAGTGGGAAACTTGGCCCTTCCTAAAGGAAATGGCCTGCGAGATGCTCGGCACACAAATCTCGGGGGGTCCACTATACACATAATTTTGACATGAGGTATGGAATTAGCCAATCAGATGCGTTTTAGTTCAAACGCATATAACCACATGCTGAACAATGGTAAGTGGGACCCCCCCCCCGAGATTTCGGCCTTAATGTGCCGAGCATCTCGCAGGCCATTTCCATTAGGAAGGGCCAAGCATCATATGTAGGATAACTTGGGGGGAATGGGGGGGTGCAGACCCCCCCAGACCGACAAAAAACGGGCAGACCCCCTCAGCGAAAAAAAGGGCAAACCCTCTCGTGCAGAAGGGAAAAAAGGGTACACCCCTCAGCGATTTTTACCAAAAATACGTAATTTCTTAGCAAATTTTAGCGATTTTTTCAAAAAATGTCCTAAAAATCGCTAAAAATTGTCATTTTTTTACTAATTTTTGGTCAAAAGCGTTAAAAAGTCGCAATTTTTGCTAATTTCGGGGCAGACCCCCTAAAATTTCGGAATTTTTCAGGGGTAGACCCCCTCGTCGAGGTCGAGATAGACCTCCCCAGAATCGGACCCCGTGTTAATGTATGGCCAAGCTTCCCACTCTTGGTATTATAGACTCTTGGTTTTATGAATTACAATTATGAAATGTTGACGCTGCATTAAAACAAGCCACTTGTGACTTGTCCATAGCCTCTTTGGTTCGTTCGCATGTGTTTACGTTTAATGTGTCATATGCGGTGATGGTGATGTATATATTTCATTCCAGTTGGCTATGATAGTATAACTCCTGACGATAGTGCTGAAAAATGCTGCGCTTGCGATGAAGCCAAATATGAACTTGAGTTTGACGGGCGATGGTCCCGACAAACTCATCCAAGAGATTATCCTACAAGTTAGTTTATCATACACTCATTCACTGAAAATTTTAAATCCGACTAGTAGTTGATTGATACTGTTTCCATGTATTTTGTTTCCAAGTATTTATTCCATGTTTCCATGTATGCGCTTGGGCTGCATTCCCTCTTCCAGAGCTCTAGCGCTCGCCCAAGGAAAACGTAGTCACCATAGGGAAACGTAAAAGAACAAAAAAGTATTTGAGGTGACATCATAAAGAATTTTGCCACCTTGCAGCTTTCCCAAATTACCACGACATGGCTCAGATCGTTCCCACGGCCACACCTGATGTAATGTAGCATAAAGCAGAAACACAGAAGAAGTCACTGTTTCATTATCTTTGAAGCTGCAAAAATCAATGTTTAATGGTATTTGAACAAAAATATTATTTTTTCAGTCTATCCCTTTTCATTTGTTTCACAAAAAGTGTTTGTTTTATATTTTAGTCGAACAACTGACACATTTCAGCGACCTGGTCGGAGCTAGTCATTCTAATAAATACATCATGTGGGATTATGGCAGATATGCAACTGATGGCTTGAAAGAGTTGGCAGAATGGGGAAACACCTTGCAGATGGAAGAAGAACTCAAAGATCAAGTAAAATCTTGGTTTTGGAAAAATAAATTGCCCAGCGGCTCCTAATCCTAATGTGAAAAATTTTTTCTGTAATTTCGCCTTGGTTATGCATTTTTCCTTCTTAAGTACGCTGTCTATTTTAGGGGAAAGAAATTCGCACGATTGTTAAAGCTAGAGGTCTGTGGTATCCGAATGTGCAGGGAGCGACCAAAGCCGTTTTCAGGACAGACCAGTATGTCGCTTAGCCAATTCCTTGTTTTGAAATTTTTTGGAAGTATGTTTTGATGTAGGTGCTGCTATGAACTACCATAGGAGTTTAGCGATTTTCTTGTTCATTGGTAAAGGAAGGAATTCTTCCATGGTTGCAAACCTAATGGAACACATAAATTGTGCTATCATCTAGTATCCTTTTAACTTTAAGTATAGTATTGTCTTGTCACGAAAAAAGATTGCTTAGACTTTTTGGATGTGTGTTCTTCATTAATCCATTTAATAACATTTGCCTTATTTCAGATATCATCACTTTTTCTCACTGGCAAGCATGCTGGGGCCCAGTCCTGACTGGGTTGTTGGTATCAGCAAGGTTAATTTGTGTAGGAAAGACTGTACTTGGGTGAATGAGCGCTCTTTCGAATTATATCCTTGGGATGCTGGTACAGACAGTGGGACCAGCTACATGGT
>JASAND010025663.1:0-14645 GCA_030248195.1 Trissonchulus latispiculum
CCCACTTTTTGGCCTCGTCTTCCCATCACTCACTAATAGATGCCCAGAAAGCCAAATTTTTATGGGTTTGGTCAAGATTTTGAAAATGTTTTTGTCTAAAATTTTTTTGATACGTAAAGTAGAAACAGGCTAACTTTCGCATTTTTAAACTTTTTTAAAACATTTCAATTATTTCCTACTTTTGGCCTTTTCTCTTCCCAACAGGAAAGAGAGTGAGCTTCGTCCTCCCCACTATTCTACTCTAACTATTTTCGGCTAAACTAAAGCTAGGTATGCATACAGTAAGACACAAGCAAAAGAAATCTTTTAAATAGCACTACAGCTTATGCAAAAAACGTTCAGTTATTTTTTGCTGAAGCTAGAGCTAATAGATCCTCGCTGGGATCCTAGCAAGGAGGACGGTCCGGGCTTCCTGGAATAGGTTCGCAGCGGAAGACAATGACCAGAGGCGGTGCCAGTCAGTCTACTGCGATACGAAGAGAAGGAATCATCCAGGGCTGACTGCCGACTGCCTGTTCTGGAAAAATCCGGTTCCTCCCAAAAGTCATAAACACTGCAGTCATGCCTGAAACATCAAACATCAAAAGGAATCAAAAAAGGTCTAAATCAGGAATCAGGACATTGAAGGCCAGCTCTAAGAAATTCTATTCTATTCGTCAATCCGTCAACGTCGACTTGTTTTGCGAAAGTAGCGAAAGTTTGCGAATTTCGCTACATCAGAACTTTCTTCAAGACTTCAAGCGGAAATGCAACTGCAGCAGAGATAAAGGTCATCTAATCACGAGTACATAATATGTAAGAGTGACAGCTGGCAGGTTCTCTGTTAACAGCTGCCGGTACATGCTTTGTTCGTAAACGGCTGAACTTCCACAACAGGGTTTTTTCAAAATTTTACCTGTGCTTTTTATTGTGTTTTTTAAGAAAATGTGTGTTTTTTTAAAAAATCTGTGTTTTTCCTGAAATTCGCTTTTCGCAGTATTAACACGCAGTATTAATTATTGTGCGAAAACACAATAAAAACACAAAAAAACAGTTTTCCACAAATGTGTATGTTTACTTCAAACAAATTCGCAAGCGATCTTTGCGTTCTAAAGCTCGAAGTACACAAATTAGGCCCACACACAAGGCCGCACCCTGGGGTGTCCATGGGGTCTAGACCCCTTTTGGTAACAAAATGAAAAATTTTTGCTATTTTTATGGCAAAAAAGCTACGTATTGTTAAAGAATTTTACTTATTGCTAGAAATAATCATCCAGTGTACTATTTTTTGGCAAAAATGCAAAATTCTTCAACTTCTGGAGGGTTCCGCCCCCAGACCTCCCCGTTGCATTTGACCTCGGACCTCTTTTCAAAATCCTGTGTGCAGGCCTGCCAACGCATGCGTAGTGTTTTCGAGCTTAATTCACACATCAAGATACGGCGAGTGAGCGTACGGAAACGTGTACTGGGTACTCAGTTGGGATCAACAGAGTAGGTCAGTAGTTATAGCGCAGAACATGTACCAGCTAGTGACAACAGAGAGCCTGCCAGCTTTCACACTCGTATCTATTATGTACTCTTGATTCAAGAGTTTTTTAGAAGATAAAATATCTTAAATATCTTCGGAAAGACTGCTAAATTTTGCAACAGTCGCTGGCGCACAGCGATAACTGAACCTGTGGCACCGTCAAACTACGGTAGGTATTATAACTGCTTGCCAGTTTACTTTGTGGTTAGTATAAAAACGAGCGTTCGGCTGCTGCAATAAAACGGATTTGACGACCGCTAAAAATACTGGATTTTGCTTAATACACACATGTTATAATAAAATTGTCCACTAAAGTCGAAACTTGCTTGAAAAACTGCCACGTTTTCACGTTTGGGCACCAAGGGGATTGCAGGGGTAGCTCAGAATACAGGAGAGGATAAAAATTCGGGCCTCGGGTGGGACTCGAACCCACGACTTTCGGATAAACGCTCCGACGCTATGCCAACTGAGCTACCGAGGCTACAGTCGCACCAAGCTAGAAGGAGTTCGTATCCAAACTGAAGTGACAATGAATTAATAATCCGCTATACAACGCGAACAATCACATGATCCAGGGCGAGGTATACTCTGGTGTCAAGCTATCCTGGGTTTATGGGTAGATGTAATGTAAGAAATTAAATTGTCACTTCAGCACCTGAGACCCGAAAAATTCGGGCCTCGAGTGGGACTCGAACCCACGACTTTCGGATAAACGTTCCGACGCTCTGCCAACTGAGCTACCGAGGCTACAGTCGCACCAAGCTAAGCTAAGCTAGGATAAGTTGGAGAGAAGGAAGGTTCGGCCCCCCGCCGTATGAACAACTTGTTTATAAATAGCCTATGTCCAAACCTTTCTGCCATTTCTCCCCTCTACTATGTTTCATAAAAATTCGAATACAATACAAAGCCTGCAATTGCGAAACTCATTAGCGAAAAGCCTCCTGTAACCAAATTTTGATTCTCCGATTGTAAAGGCTCCCATGAAATGTACAATGACACCATCTACAAAAAACCCAGAACCAGATATAAGAAAATAATCATATCAACTTACTGGCTAGGCTTGGCACATGGCAGCGTGGGTTTCGGCACCTTCCAAATCGGAGATTTGGAACTTTTTCTGGCGGCTTCGGATCGCTGTTGCTGGGTCGCTGCCTTTGATGACGACGGAGCAAATCGGGAATCAGTGGCCAGGCCTTCTCCACCGGAGGTCCGGCTGTCCCGTTCCTTGTCGACTGACGAAAATAGCATCAGCGATTTCTTCCGTTTTCCAGGAACCATCGGTTTTCTGGTCTTGTGAGTCTGAGTTGACCGGTTTCCGGCAGACAGTCGGTTGGCCGTCTGCGATTTCACAAACAACGGATTCACTGTCTGGAAAGGGCCCGGTGGTTTGTTGGCCTGCTGATCCAGAACCGAGCCACCCGGATCAGGCGGCTGGGCAGCCGGAGTGGGGTTGGCCAATGGCTTCGGAGCAGACCCTCTCGCTTCCGGAAAAAGCACCGAGCCCACCGAAGGGCTAGGTAGCTTTTCCAAAGGCTGAGATTCAGGCTCAGACGTCTGGAGAAAATCCAAAATACCACACGCCACATCTTCTTCTTCTTCTACTACTGCTGTTGTTGTTGTTGTTGTTGTTGTTGTTGTTGTTGTTGTTGGGCGGCGTCCTTTGTCAGAGCTATTCACAGGGGAAACATTTTCACTGGATACCATTTTCGGTTCGGCAGGGGGCCGAGGTACTTTTCCCATCGGCGGTTTCAGCTTCTCCTGGCCGCCAGGTGCGAACTCGGCAATTAGATTAGGGACTACTAGAGCCAAATTCTCTTCTTCGGAGCTGTCGGTTTTTGCCACAACTACCGGAGAACGAGGAGATTTTATCGACAGATCAGCACTGTTTTCTAGAAGAAGTGCTTCTTCAGTTCGGGCCTGTCGAAAGGCCAATTCCAATCGCTTTCTCTTCATAGAAATCTCGTCAATCTCACCAAACTCTCTACGCGGAGAAAGTCGCGGAGGCAGGCCGGTTTTAGGAGTATCCCATTTTGTTCCCAAATCGTCAGCACTGTTCTCCTTATCAGCGTTTCGCTTTCTTCGTTTTCGCCGCGGCTTTGCAGCAAGAGGCATCGGCAAAACATCGTCTGAAGAAGAAGTTTCTGCTAACTTCCGCAGCCGGGTCTGCTTTCCGTCAGCAGCCAGGAGTTTCTGTCCAGCTGTCGTCAGAAGCAACGATTCTGGTTCGGGAGAGCCAGCTTTCCCAGACGAACGAATCAAAGGCTCTGCTTTCGGCTTTTCTTCTTCTACTATTTCTAGCGTAGACACCGGCGTCAAGCAATCTATGATAGACGTCGAAACATCATCCTCTCGGCTGGCTTGTGACGGGAGCGACTCCTTTCGATTCGATGGTTTCTTCGATTCAACAGTCTCTTGTTTGGAGGCAAGAGAGGCAGGGTCAATCTGTCGACGACTTCGCAAAGCCACAGTTCTTCGAGATTGACCGTCGGCCGGGTGGTTGGCCGGCCGACCACCGGGCGCCCTTTTGACCCGAGAAGCCAGTCTCACAGTCTTCTGAACAGGGACGGAGAGGGGAGGGCAGGGTAGGCTGACTGCAGCAGCAGCAGCACCCTCAGATCGAAGTGAGGTAAAGCAATGCTGCGTTTGGCAAACAACAGCAACAGACTGTGGTGCTGCAGCAACACCAGAGGATAAAACATCATTTTTAACAGTCTGTCGATTGGAACAAGGGTACACGGTAGGAGCACCAACCAGACTATTAGGAGTAGGGAAATCGGTTTCAGGATTTGGCGAAGCGTTCACCGGAGGGGGCAGGGATATTTCAGGCCCTCCTATATCCAAGGAATTTCCAGCGGAGGCTGGCTGAGCGGATTCCCCATCTCCCACTTGGTGGTCGGCAAGGGCCAACGACAGCAGGCTCAGGCCGGTAATGGCCAGGTGGGATTTGGCCCGGGCCAGCCCCGCCTTCAGCTGGGCCGGTCCAACTGTGGCCAGGTCCAGGTGACGGTGCAACGCGTCCCGGATCAAGCTGGTCAGTTTGACCTGAAATCTGGGCGACCCTTCTCCACAGTCAGACAACACTTCAGATGACAGCGTCTGAAAGGTAGGCAAGAAAACAAAAACGAAGATAAGGACATGGTTAAAGATAACTATAGTACGACCAAAAAATGTGTGTACAAACTTTGACCGTTTGTAGCAGATTAACCTTTGGAGTAAACCCCAACAATCTATATATTTTTAGAATCCTCAGGAACTCGAGATTTCGAAAATCCGGAATATTCCGGAATTCCGGGTTTCATTCACGGAAAATCTAAAATCTTTAGTTTTTCGCCAAATTTTTATCGCAATCTAAATTTTGTTTTTACGATCGAATAGTGCTGGTCCCGCTGCATATTTTTGCTCTTACAAGGTTTTCACGAAAATGCCCCCAGTTTCCGGAATTCCGGGTTTTCAAAATTTCCGGGCTTTAAAAATTTTCTCCAATACCCACAAGATGGGTATCAATCGAAAGCTCTTATCGAGCTGAACAACTTTTGTAATAGAATGAACTCTTGAAAATGCACACATTTCCCGGAATTCGAGAAAACAGGATTTTCCGGGATTTTCCGGATTTTAAAAATTTTCTCCAATACCCCACAATATGGGTATCATTTGAAAGCTCTTGATGAGCTGAACAAATCTTGTGATAGAAACAATGGCTGAAAATGCACCAAATTCCTGAAATTCACGAATTCCGGATTTCACTCTAGCTTAGAAGGTTTTAGCGAATTCCGAGAACTGGGCTCATTTCTGCGAGTTGCTTCAATTACAAGATTTGTTCAGCTCATCAAGAGCTTTCGAATGATACCCATATTGTGGGGTATTGGAGAAAATTTTTAAAATCCGGAAATTTTGAAAACCCGGAATTCCGGAAACGGGTGCATTTTCGTGAAAAACTTGTAAGAAAAAATATGCAGCGGGACCAGCTCTATTCGATCGTCAAAACAAAATTTTGATTGCGATAAAAATTTGGCGAAAAACTAAGAATTTTAGATTTTCCGTGAATGAAACCTGGAATTCCGGAATTTTCCGGATTTTCGAAATCTCGAGTTCCTGAGGATTCTAAAAATATATACATTGTTGGGGTTTACTCCAAAGGTTAATCTGCTATAAACGGTCGAAGTTTGTACACACATTTTTTGGTCGTACTATAGGTATATACGTTTACTACAAAAAAGTATAGTTACGTCTGTGTACAAAGAGTTGCGAAAGCATAGAACACATCTATGGATGGACTACCTAAGACAAGATTACATTAGTTACAAGAATTTTTGCTGAACAAGTTACAAGAACTGCTGGCGCACAGTCATCCACGAAACTCTGCTAGTTAGGCATTTACAGCAAACATATTGCAAGCATGGACCCTTACATAGCTTGGTCTGCATCTAAGTCAACTGAATTCGGAAATACTGACTAAACTCTACGCCAAGCCTTCAAATCTTAGTTAACAGAGAATATTACTCACAGAGTACAGTCGGAGACCTAACAATTTCTAATAGCGACTAAATTAAAATTACCCATACCACTTTAGCACGAATTTAGTTTTATATTTGCTACCGAATCAAGTCATGCGTCCATTTCTGTTCAACCTTGCGTCCGGAAACACGGCAGCCTTGCAGAGACCGGCACCAAGTGATTTTCATAGTATATAAACCTGCGTACAACAGTCAAAGGAAAAAGTATATAAAAACCAACCCCAAATAGGGATAGTAAACCATTTTCTAGAATCTCATCGGCACCACTAGGATCAGGCTGTCTGACCACAAAGGCAGAAACTGTATCAACTTTGGTAGCTGAAATAGCATTCTCGGTAGTTCTACCTAAAGTAATCAACAAAAAGTAAAACAAACAGTGATTTTTTCTGATCATGAATAACATTTTTGTAGCTAGAGTTAACTCAAAGGTAATTTGTGCCTTTGTATAAAATGGTTATAAAATTGTGCTGCAGCCCATTTACTTTTTAACACAGACTTAGACGTCCCAGTTGAACACACAAGCTATTAAAATGTTGACGATGCTTTATTTAATGACATCTTATTCCTTTAAATTTTTCAAGTACAAGATTTCCAAATTAAAAATATTAAAATAATTAATAATTAATTATTACAAACTAAAGTGGTCCAAACAAAAGTACTAACCACAACTAGTCGTTGGTGCCGACTCCGTCAACACTTCAGAGACTGCCCTTTTAACAAGATCAGGCAGAAGATTGTTTATCAATGGCTTGAAAAGTTCACAAGTCTCAGAGCTAAAATAGGAAACCAGATTCGGAGATGCTAAATACAGACCTTGAAGAATAGAAGCATGGTTTCATTCATAAACTATAAAAATTAAGCTATATTTAACGATGCAACCAATCAAACAACAATCAGATCAAGGAAAGATTCTCTGTTCGCTTATTCTGGCATAAAATTTACAAGAAATAAAATCAATGCTCAAAATTTGGATAATCTGACGGCCTCTCTGAAGCATACAACACAGAGAAACAAGCTGCCACAGTAACACAGCAAAATGTGGGTACACAAGAGGCCTAGCTATTTCTGAGCTTTTTGGAAAGATCAAAATGACGTTAACCGGCATTGAAGACATCGCCAGTCGGAGAAAAATTTCAAAACTAAGTTTTAGCCATCTAAATCCTACTTCAGCCACATTATTGTAATGCTACCGGATTAAAAGTTTTAATCCAAAACTATTTCTTAATACTAACTCAACGGAATAAAAACAGCAAGTTAAACTCCAGACTCTTTTTAGTTTCTATTTCTATAGCTTTAACCCGTTTTATCCGCCCGACCTGTTTCGAACTAAGTTCAAGTACTGCAACGATTTTAGGTTTTTTAATTTCATTTCACTATTTCAGGTTTCGAACTCCTTAACCCGACCACTGTAATTTTTAATAAAGTAGACAGCAAAATGTCTATCTAACCTAATCCGAGCAGATAGCTTCTGAAGCAGCCTCTCTTCCAGATCCAAAAGACGCTCACAATTAGATGCCACCTGTTAATCAATAGACAGCAGTTATTGTGCAAATTAAGTGTATGTATGTAAAGTTAAGTTAAAGCAATAGTTTACTAATTCTGTTGTAATGTCAGACAGGAAACCATAAACTGGTAACCTCCAACACTGAATACCGATTCAATCTGCTTCAAATCATAATTTTAGCAGTCTTGAAGCAAGGGTTCAACACGAAAACCACAGAATCACTATAGCCATTTTGTCAATTACGGGATGGTACTACTGGGGGCCCCTCAATTTGAGGCTCTCTCCCGGTTTCTTCTTTTAATTCACAAAATATTGAAACATAAAAGATTCGATAACAGTGTAAAGATAGTGTACAGTTATCTTATAAATTATGTTAAATTAGCGCCTACGTTTAAATTTTAGGTTTGACTTGAAATTATTGAGAAATGGTAGCTCAAAATTTTCTGAAGTTTTATGATTGAACTGAGTCGACAGTCGATTGGGGGTATTTGCAACGACTGTCCGCTTAAATGGATTTTGTTGTAGAGCGAAATTTGGTAAGGTTTATGTCATTTGGCGCCATTGAATCGATTGTTTTGTGAAGTTTCTTGGAAATTATTTTGTGAGTCTTGTCTGTCTCAATTTCGCGATTTTGACAGAAATGTTAGTGTTGTCAGAACAGCTTTCTAGCAGGAGATAAGGGATTACTATTTATTATTGGCATCGCACACCACGTATAGTTACATGGGATCTTAGACTCAACCAGTCTTATTCAGATAACTCGTTTTATTGAATATTCTCATAGTTTTACTAACATCTGCAGAGTCAAACTGCACAAGAGAAAGTAAAATTTCGGCGGCTGCTTATTATTTAAATTCAAAATAAAGCATGCGGAATATCGTATAACCTTAGCAGCTTTAAATAGTGTTCTGCGTCTGGGGAAAAGGGTCCTATAATTTTACAAAATTGAACAAAATTCACGTTAAACTTAAACAAATTTAACTTACATCAGAATCCACTGGTGGGCAAGGTAAAGGACAAGCAGAACTGCCAGTTTCTTTTGTTCTTAAAAAAAAACATAAAAATAAAATGTTTTTAATTTTAAGCAGCAATAAAAAGTGAAGCGTGTGGAAACAAACCAACACGAAGAACTGTCTAAAACTGTAATGTTCAAATAATGTCTTACTTCTGTTTAAGTAATCTTCTGACACAATATTCTACTTGACAATGAGATTGTAGTTAAAAATTATTATCCTACCACTTCCATTGAGATTTGCTTCAGACTTACTCACTAAATGTTCTAACATAACGGCATTTCTGAATTAAACCTAATGACTATTTCAATACTCAACTTTTGCAGTAGCACGCAAATAAGCTAAAACGTCCATATTTTGCGTGCTACCGTTAAAGAGTCATAGAAATGCGGTAGCAGGTTAGGTAAGTAGGCAGTGTATAGCTGCTCTTAGTTTGAGACGCCCAAACACAAGGGCATACAGTTCCTAACTCCAACTAGTGTTTTAGAACGGTCGGGCAGCCGGCGGCTGTTCTGGCAGCTGGCCTAACACAAATATTTGTAGTCAACCTTGGAATCTGAGCAGAGGAGCAAACTTTTACAAAACAAATCCAAGACTGAAAGTGAACGAACACTATCAAAATAACAAAGTAAAAAGCCGTTTCCATTATCTTAGTAATGTATAATGTAAATATACTGTATATAATTGCAATTTTCTAGAACAGCTTGGCTTCAGACATTGAAAAATATGCATGATTAGCCGCGGCCAGCCGCCAGTCAAGAACGGTCAACGGCCGGCGGTTGTTGCGTTTTGGCGACCGGCCACCGATCAGTTAAACTGGATCGTTCAAAAACACTAACTCCAGCACAGTAATTGCTATTTAGGATAAACAACAATTTTTACAAACAAATACGTAAGCAAGTATTAACCTACACAGCAGCATTCGCAGAATCGTAGTCCTCAAAGCTGGTTTTAAAGGAAGCCGTACCAGAACTGTCTTCCCTGACGGCACTTTTAATCTGAAAAAACCTAAATTTTGTTAAGCATCGCCTTCTACTTATTATGCCTTCTCCAAGCAGTTCAGTCGAATACCCAAACAAACCACAACTCCAGGACGCCCTGTCGAGACTGTCTCCTTCCGGCACTGCGGGGCGTCAACAACTGCTAAGAAATGGCTCATGACGCAATCAGCTGGGGAAGATGGTTGGGAGAAAGCGGCGGCATTCATGGACGTCATCGTCTGGACCATTAAGTCAAGCCAGGTTGCTGGCTCCTTACTCAGAAAGTCTAGGTTTTATTGCTTTAACACCAACAAGTAGCGGAAGCTGAATAAAAAAGGCGTATACTGACAGAATGTATAAGAATATATACCTGCTTTACTTACATTATACGTATACGTATACTTTTATTGAGCTAATAATATGTAACAAATAAGGTGGGTATATATGCAAAGCAAATCGTGAAAAAATACAAGAATAAGAATTTACTTGAGTATTCAACTTCAAAACTTCACTGACATCAGACAGAACGGCACCAAGATTTTCCAATCCAGTAGATTTAAGGAGAATCCTAAAAATATAATTCTTGCGAAGCTACCATCACAACACCTGTAAGCTAGGGGCGCACCCAGGATTTTGAAAAGGGGTGGGGTCGAGCCGAAAACTTTTTGTTTTCGCCAAACACTCACGCGGGAGGCAGGGCTGGCAGCAGCAATTCCCAACAGTTCCGCGTTGTTGCAGCACAGGTGACGATACTTAGGAATCTCGCATGGGGGTCTGGGGGCCGGAGTCCAACAGAAGTTGAGAAATTTTTGATATTCAGAAAAAAACCTTAATGAAAACCTTTAAAAGGATTTTAATTTAAGCTGAGAAATTTTTTACATTATGAAAAAAATCGGTAGTGAAAACCTTTAAGAAAATTTTAACAAAAGTTGAGGCATTTCTGATACTACATGGAAAAATTTTGATGGAAGTAAATCTTAAAACGATTCGAATAAAAATCTCCGCAGGCGCAAAGAATTACAAAAACGTGAGCGGAAATTTTTAAAAATCGAGACAGTGCGAAAAATTGTAAAACTTCAGAGAAAATAGCACCACAGGCACGAAATTTTCTAAAATTGAGATACCTAGAATAGGCCCGCAGGCGACAAAATTTTTTTAAATTGAAATAGACTAACGCATTTAGGCCATTCTAAAGATCCACCTCCAACGTTTTAGTTAGATGCAAACATGCAAACAAAAGCTGGTTAACAAAACCCACATCAAATTACAGCAAAAAAACCTATAATTATTCATGAACCTATTACTACTAGTAAATAGGACCAACAAAAAACTAACAAGTCATCGTCATCTTTATCAATACGATTCGGTTGCTGCCCTGAAGCATTTTCTTTATCGGACTGATTAGGTTCATCTCCCTCTTCCTCCTCTCTATCGCTATCAGCAAGATCTATTTCGTCCAGAATCTGGGCTGGCGACGCGGCCTCAGCAGCCATAAAAGCAGGTCCTCCGGTACCTGGGTGATCATAGGGAACTCCCTTTGGCCGTATATAGACGGCCGGTGGAACAGAACCAAATCTACTAAAAATAATGCATTGAATGAAGATACTAAAATTATGGTAAAAGAAAAAACAGTGCATACGGTTCAAGAAAATCAACAATAAACACGATACTCTAACAACGTGCATCAATGACTATAATCAGTACTACTTCTCATGCGTATAAACTCAACACAATGCAAGAGCACACTAGCGCGGTTAACTTTGCTCCGGTGACAGCAGACTTGTACGATCAGGAATTTCATGACAACTATGTCATGTCAAGCAAAGCGATCCACGTAACCACAAACATCAGATGCTACTAATTACCGATTGTATATTATAGAGTTACCGACTACATGTGTAGACTGCCTTAACCTACACCTTTACTACAACTTGCTAAACCCCGCGGCAGCTTTTCAGCACAGAAACAGCAGAAAATGCCAGACCAAAATGAACACAAAAGTTAACTCCAACTTTCAACGTAGCCCCAACATGAAAAATCAAAAGCAACAAAATCAGGACGGGAACTAATACAAAAGTTAAAAGAACTAAATTAAATACAATGATTTAAAATATTTTCATAAAAGTCTCATTGACGTAATACAAGGTCGCACCCAAAACGAGGGTTCAAGGTGAGCTAGAGTTCAGCTCCTCCCATTTGTACTGACATGAAGTCGCGAGATTAATATTTTGGCTGTTTTAAGCAGGTATTCTCGTTTCTTCTATTATCCTTGCAAGACTTCAAAATAAAGGAAAGCACTTTCGTTACGACTTCGTGACTTCGCACCGCATATCTCTTTCTCGCTTGACCCTGGACCCTCCCCTTTCTAAAATCAGGGGACTATATAAATACCGCTTCTCGGAAAGGTTACTGACGTTCGGCTAAAATAAAGCAAACATACGCTTTCCAAACAGGCATCGAAAGTGCAGCAAACTTTTCGGATATAGGCATACATATAATGACCAACTGATCAACACTAAATAAGCAATATGATCCACTACAACTACCGATATGCAAAACCAAAATAAAAACCGACAGAGCAAAATTACAACTTCACCTGAAGGATAATTCAATTTTTTACTTTTTTCTTACAAACATCCCTAAACAATTCATCAATGAATTAAAATAGGAAACCTAGAACACATGCGCCGTTCCGGTCGAGTGGTAAAGGTTTGGTAAAGGTTTGACTATAGATCCGACAAACCCAGGTTCGAATCCCCACTGCTAAATAGATTGCTAACCCAGAAATCTTATCCTTAAATGTAAAGGTAAAGGGTGCCACCATTGGGAAGGTAACAGGAGTCTGTATAGGGCGTGAAGCTGTTTCCCTATTCCACGGATGTAGTCATCTTCTGAGGTGACACTCCTGGATCTAGCAGTGTATCCGGGGATGGGCACCGCATCCTCCAGGGGCCACCTTTACCGTTACGTTTTACCTGGAATACATAGTTCTTTCGCCTTTTAAACTCTGAAGGATAGATTTCTTTCTTTGCTTATATCTTTCTCTACAGCCATCCGTTTCCCACCTATGCATCAAAACACTTATCAAGATTTTGAATCGACGGGGACAACTTTGAACGTAGATTATATTTTTAAGAATGTAACCGAAAAGTTTGTCTCCGGTTTTGCTGAATTTATACAATCAGGGTTTATATGCATAGGTCGCCATACAGAAATTAGATTTCTTCGAATCATTTTTTGATGATACAATACATTACAAGCAGAAGTTGTAACAACACTACAACAAAAATGTTTTCGAATTCCCATGGCCACCTTGTTGAAAAAATTTAAAACAGCTACTATCAAAATTAGACCATTAAAACAGCTACTACCAAAAAACAGACCAGAAATGTGTTCAAACGCAACCCAGCCAAATTTTAATCAAATTGCTCTAATTAAAGGTATCGTTTTGGTGAAGGTATTCCACCCGAGAATTTGGAAGGGAGTTGAATAACAGTTCCTTGATCGCCAACCCGTTTCTCCAAAAATAGGTAACTTTCAGAAGCATTGCAGCAAAAACACAAAGCTTAGTTGTGTATATTCCAATTTTAACAACGAAGTTACAAACTTCGCATATATATATATATTAGGGATCGACCGGAATTCCGGTTCCGGTACTTTTTGGTTCCGGTTCCGGTTTTTGAAAACGTACCGGAACCGGAACCAATTTTAGCCTATGATCGAAAGCAAAATTTTATTAAAATTTTCAAAAATTTTGTTAAACTTTTTGAAAAACTGCGATTCTTTTCTAACCAGAATATGATTTATTCAAAAATTTTCGCCTGCGGCGCTATTTCATTAGTTAGAATGTTTAGAATTTATAATAATAATGTCTAATGTATCGTTGTTATGAATATTAATACATTATAAAATAACAAGTATATGATATATATACTTAAAATCAGATTAATAGATAGCACAGGTCCGCCGACACTTTTAAATTTAAGTACTGGTAGAAGATACCTAATGCTATGAAATCATTGAAGCTTTGGCGTAGACCTACGCTATTTCAGAATTATACAGTGCACTGTTGTATGATCAAATGTCATTTTAAGCTTAAATTTGATCGTTTTAATTGTTTAAATAGCAGGAACTAGGTTTATTGCATGTTTGTTTAGTAAATAATTTAGTACGGAGATCAACAGAATTATATATATATATATATATATATATATATATATATATATATATATATTAAGAAATACGGATGGAACAAATGGCAAGGGATTTTAAAAATATTTTGAATAAATGTCATTTAAAATTTCAAAATCCAGATGAAGCTAGCCAAAAACGAGAAATTTCGTTTAATTCAACGTGGAGAAATTGTTTGATTCAAGTTTCTGTGAAGGAGAAAGGAAGGAACGGAACCTATATCAAGCTTTCATTTTTTATGATTTTAGAAAAGTCAACTTTAAGTATAATTTAGAGTTTTCTTCACATATTCCAATACTGTAATCTGTTACCAATTGGTAACAGAATTGGCGGCAAATTACACTGTTCGTCATGGACCAGTTTCAGCAGGGTCGGGTAAGGAACACTCCAAGGGTACCAGGTCCTTCACACCACGCCGGGACTGATGCCCATTAGGAAACCCCACCTTTACAAATCGGATAGTCCCGTCAACAGATGGTAACAGTTCAACTACCCGCGCAATACTCCATGTCATCCGGGGGGATGGCTCCTTTATCATCACCACTTCACCAACCACTGGGACCCTGACAACCTCTCCTTTGGTGCTTCGGAAATGGGTATGATGGGAATCACGTAGTTCTTGAAGGTATTGACTTTGCCAGACTTTCCAGAATTGATCCAGCTTTTTTTCCTTAGCACGGTAAAGCTTTTTCAAGGATTCTTTAGAAGCTGCTGAGGGGCTGTAGTCTGGGTCCTCAGCTAATTCATTGTCTTCTGGAGGCAGTGATAACCGTGAAAGAGGTGCAATAAAGTTGGCTGGTGTGATCATATTACCGTATTCGAACTCGGCTTGAGGGATAATCAAAGGTCTACTGTTGATTATTCCTTCTATCTCTACAACAGTAGTGGCCAAAACTTCATCACTCAGGGCAGATTTCCACAAACACTTCTTGAGAG
>JASAND010025664.1:0-33471 GCA_030248195.1 Trissonchulus latispiculum
CAAGGTGGGCCTGGCATTTCATTAAAGGTTTTGTCTTGCTTCAGGTTTTGGCAGGTTAGTATTGGAAATTTTTTTCCAAGTACTTTGAATAATCATTGCTTTTTTATTTCGATCTACTTTAGTTCCTTTTTCAGAGTACATATGGTGCACTTATAAATATTTGCAGATAGTAATCCCAGTTCTAGCCAGTTTCTTATACAATTTATTTGTAATATTTTGGAGAGTACATATCTTCCAATTAATTGCAAGGTAAATATTTGAATCAACGAAATTGGTCAGTCACTGGCTTTGCCGCTGACGTTCTTAATCGATTTAAATATTACGAGAAATCGTTTAAAAATGGTTTAAAGAAATCGTTTAAAAAAGGAATGGGGGTACCAAAAAAATTTTTAAACCCATTTTTCAACGGTCTCGTCCGTCGGCCAGGCCGGGTTTGCCGGGTTTGCCAAAAAGTTTTTCAAACGGGCCGGGGTTGCCGGCAAGTTGTCGGCAAGTTGCCGGGCCTGAAAATCTCGTAAGCTCCGTGAAGGTCTCTAGTGTGAACAGTGCAAAATTGCCAGCAATGCAGCTGTCAATCAGCAATCTCTGCTAGGACAGCTTTGGAGCAAGCTTTTGAGGCAATTAAACATGTAAATATAGGCGCGCGCATTGCCACTAGCTATAATTTCCCGTTATATTGCCGCAATCTTGGTGATGTAGTGTGAAATCGGCAATTGCTGGTAAATATTGCCACAAATTCCTAAATTGCCGGCACCAGATTGCCTGCAGATTGTCTAGTAACTGGGTTTATTTTCTCAAAAAAAAAAAAAAAACTGTTGAGATACATTTTGAAGGGATGTTATGCTTTGAGGTCACCAAAAGCTGTTTTAGATAATTAATTAAAAAAGAAAATAATGCAGTAGCTACTAATAAAGGATCTATTTTATTTGTCTTTACTAAGAAAAATGACGAGAAAATCGAGCGAATTGCAAGTAAAACATTATGAAATGAAGTTTTATTTATAACTGATATAGAAGCTTGATATAAAAATAAGACTGCGCTAAATCAAAACAATTTTAAATACCGTTTGGAAACTTAAATTTTAATCTTGCTTTTTCGCGACTTCCTTTAATCCGAAACTATGCATTTTAATATCTGACTGAAACTGAAACTTTTACGCCTTGCCGACTGAAACTGAGACTGAAACTATTTTGCGTCACCGTTTATTACTGAAACTGAAACTGAAATTAATTTGGGATGGCGACTTGTTTCCGAAACTAAAACTGAAATTTTTTTGGGATGACGACTGAAACTGAAACTCGAAGTTAGTTTTGGTATCCGACTGAAAACTGAACCGGAAAGTAGTTTAGGTTGCCGACTGAAATTGAAACTGAAACTGAAATTAAAATGGGTTACTGAAACAAATAAAATAAAATAAACAACACGATTAACAATAAATGGGTCCTGGCGAAAACTCATTGAGTAGTCTATGCTGAGGTCCTTCTCTAAGCCCACCGCACACAATATGCAGCATCTGCGCAACGTGGACCTCCTTGTATAAGATGCTGTGTGGAGCCAGACACTGTTGGCCCACCATTAGGTGCCCTAGTTGCTTTGCTGGATAGAATCTAGGAGTTTGTTTTCAATGTGCCTTTTGTGATTTGCCATATACTTGCCTCCCTATCGAATACAAAACTCCAGTCTGTTGTGCCTATGTGTAGGGCTCCACAGTCCGTACAGTCTCTACACACTACTGACCTCATTAGAAGTCAATGTATCTAGCTGGACCAAAATACGGTCCATGGCCATTCCCATGAAAGTCAATGTAGCCAGAGTCAAGTCCAGACCCTTTTCCTGTATCTCTCTCTAGCCTCGAAGTGACCAATGGACTGACCGTTTTAGAAAAATCTCCTGTGAAAACCGAAACTTGCACTGACGTCGTAATACCTGCACTCAAACTTATCCAGAAATTGGAAAAAAGTTGCTCAGAAATCCCCTCATACGGTATACAGACCCGCGACCCTAGGGTGAAAAATCGGAGAGAAAGTCGCGCGTTGAAAATCTCGTAATCTTCTCATATGTCAGCTCGGCTGATTTCGCTCAAATTCTTTCACCCCTTGTGAAGGGTTTCAACCGGTGCAATTGTGATGGCTCTAGCTCGTCCTCCTCCTTCGCTGGCACACCAGGTGAACTATATTCCAACACTACGTAACACGCCTATTCTCCCTACAGTGGGCGCGCTGTCGCTCCGGTTTGGAATAAAACTGATGATCTGCAAGTTCCGGGTCAGTCAACTGCAACTCTAGGGTTGTGCTCTCGGCCGTGCAGCGCGGGTTCCGGCCCGCCGGGGCCCGGAAGGGCCGGCTAGCGACCCGGGCCCGGAAAATTTTGGGTTGTGCCGGGCTCCGCCTCGAACGCTCCGCTTGGGCCCGGGTCGGGCCTGGGCCGGGTTGCGGGCCCGGGCCCGACCCATCTCGTATTGACACTCTAGGCTTCCGTCAGTTTTCCGGCCTCGGTCAATTTCTTATTGGAACAACCATGTTCGCGTCATATATCTCGAAAATCGAAAATTGCCTTTTTCCGTTTCCGTACTCGGATCTGCGTATAAAAATGTTTAAAGTTTTGGCTACGTCGAATGTTTGAGAGGATGTTTTATCTGCAGGTACAGATGTTTACGATTTTATTATTGAATTATGTTAGTTTAAACGGAGAAGCTCCATTAACAGCCGTGTGCCGCCAAAAGTTACAAATCCAAGAGTACATATGTCTACAATTTGATAGAACCAAACGTCACCTATATGAGAGGACTGCAAACTTGAATCTAAAGAAGAATTAAGCCAAGTATCTACGCCATAAATTCGGTTGCTACTAAAAAGGTAAACAAGATCTACAATTCCCAATTTGGTGGTTTTCGGTACCCGAAAATTCAAGCTTGGGCACCCCGATGTTGCAATTATCCGATCAAAGCGGCTTCAGAGTTCAGATATGCTCTCGGTCCAAGTTTTTCGAGCCGTGCCCATGTCTAGTCTCGTCACTACCTCCCGGGGTATCGTGAGTGCCTGTGTGCTAGATTATGCATTGCAATACCACTTTAAACCTTCAGTTTCATAGAATTCATACAAAAATGTATATAGTTATGTCTGCACGGATTAATCTAAATACTATAAATTCCAAATGTATTTAACCATGCATTCCAGTTCTCTGAATATAAATCAGAAACCCAACTTTCGTGAAGAAAAGTTATCAATATTTCCGGCCGAATCCAGAATTTGAAAGAAAGTATTTTGAAATAATCAAAGTAACTCAAATAAACATTAACAGAAATAGATATTTCTAACAATTTCAGATGCCTGCCTCGGGTCGGCAGGGACATAGCAGTAGAAGAGGAGCACGGGCCGGATTTTTCGGTCCCGGTCCCGGTCTGCTGCGTCTTACTCGGTCCGGCTCCGGCCCGGTTCGTTGGCAAAAATTTTCAGCTCCGACTCGCAGGCTAACAAAATTCGGCCCGGCTCACCTCGACCTGCCAAAAAGAAAATTTCCAAAATCTACTAACAAATTTTATTTCAAAGGTTTACAATGCACAGGAAACGCCAAGACATACTACGAAAGAACTGTGCCAGAATGCGGGCACATTTGCCAATTTTTTAGTGATTTCATTGTCATTTTGGAGTGGTCGATTTCGGCTTCTCGTCCGGGCGGCTAAAAATTTCGGTTTTCAGCTCGGCAACATGGCGCGGCCCGCTCCAAAACCTTGCTTACCCGGCCCGGTCTCTCCCGCGGGCCGGGTCAAGCCGGGCTCGGCCGACGGCCGAAATGCTCATCCTGTATCAGCTCCATCAGAATTTAACAAGCTCCTCGGCTCCTCATTTTGTGCTTAAGGTGGTGATTCCCTTGTCACATAAAGTTTGCACCATTATTAACCATTCATTGAAGTTAAGAAGCCATTTTTGTATCAAAATGTAGCTTGACATTTTTCTCTTTTTAATGCATGCGATGAATAATGTTAAAGTTTAAAATATTTTTACACATTTTGTGTCATGTATACCTTTACAGAATTTTTTGCAGATCTTCAAGTTATGAGAGCATAACACTGATACCTTTAGATCGAACAATGTGGATTTATTTTTATTTACTGTGAAATCGTTTTCGGCTTCGGTGGAAGTGTCAAGCTGAAATGCGTACTGTATATGCTTACTTTTTCCAACTTGTCAGCGATTACCCAAGCTAGAGCACCAATCGGGGCAACTAAAAATCGTCCCTGTATATTTGTGTGCAGAACCGCTACTTGTCAAATTAGTAGCAGCTCTGCTTGCATAGCTGGTGAATGCTCCAAATCTTTGAAAAATTGCTTTGCAAAAACTACATCTTTTGATAGCAGCCCATAGATAAAGGTTGGAAGACATTCCATGCGTCGGATGTAATTTCGTGAGACCTTTCTATCGACGCCTTAAGCCATTTCCATGGCTTGCGGTTCAAATAGCCCTTTGGATATCATTGATTTCTGCAAAATGACAAGCTGATGCCAAAACAAAAATCGGTTATAGTTCACGGTAGAAAGCTAGAAAGTTGCTTTTTAAAAAAGCAAATACGTTTCTCAATGGGATCTTCGAATGAACATATTCATAACTGTAGTTAGCCAAATAAACTTCTGTAAAATGGAAAAACTGCCTGACCCGAAATTGAATTTTGGGATCGGGCTTGCGCGGAGCGGTGTTAGAACGCTGCGCAACTCGGTTTTAGAAAGTTTCGTCAAATTTCTCATCTTTCATTTATGCCGCCAACCAACAATATGTGACCAAAAAGGTCATTTTGAATGCGATAACCTATTTCTTAATAAAGCTCCAGAAGTTTTAGCTACTGAGACAAAATGAGACAAATATAAAATAAGAAAATGGTTGTGAGTGTTGTCGATATACAGCAGATGAATTCAAATAGAATGTGGCAGAGTACAATTGAAAATATCTCCTGAAGAACTTTGTTTGACCAAAAACAGTACAGTTAAAATTTATGGAGATGAAATTGCATCAATGTTGTTGATGCATCTCGTTTAGGTATGCCTGAAAATGCTGGATCTGCCCAAGTAGCGGATGAAATCTCTAACAGCAGTAATTTTTGAGTGTACAAAATACCGTCTTTTTTTTCAAAATATTAGCGGCTTAAGTCCATTACAAAAGTCACATAATAAATTTATAATAAGACGGTTTTCAGAAGAAGGAAATGAGGTTTTGGTTTTATACTAGTAGCGCTTGCGCAACAATCTTCTAGGTGTGTGCGGCAAAAGTGGTGCCCAAAAAATTTTCGACCGCCTCCCCAAGTCTTACCCTCAAAATTTTGAAGACCCCCCCCCAAATTTTACCCCCAACCAAGCTCCGGCCCTTTCTGAGCCAAAAACTTAGCTTAGTTATGACATTTTTTGAAAATTTTTCTAAATTTGACTTAAAAATTGAAATAGCTTTAAAACTGCGAAAATGCCCATAGGTGTACCACCTGTTTTGGGTTGGGGCGGGAGTAAAAAGTCCAAATCTGGTTTGGGGGTCTCTAAAAATCGGAAATTTTCAAAAAAACTGTACCCAAACTACCCAAATTTTTTCAGCTAAAAATGGCCATTTTTGGACATAAAATCGACTATTTCTCGTTCTCGGATATAAATCTGATCAATAACCACTTGTAAACTTCTTGCGTTTTAAAACCTATTTTTTAGCGTTTCTAACAGTTTCTAGACAATGTTTTCAGAAATGCTTGCAAAATTACAAAAAAAATTTTTGCAAAAATTTAGCATTTTTTCCGTTTCCGGACCCCATTTTAGGGGGGGAGGTGGAGCGCGGCTTGGGGGGGGGGGAGCGGGGTGGGAGTAGTCGAGGTCGGGTATGGGGGTAGGGGCGGATCCAGGGGGGGCGGAGGCGGCTGCCCCCCCGTCGCGATTCGGAAGGTAGGGAAAAATTAAGGAGAAGAAAGAGGAAAAGGGGCAAAAAAGCAAAACATTTCGCGCCTTCGGTACGAATTTTCTACTTTTTAACCGCATATTTATTGCATTTGTGAAGACAAAGGTTGAAATGCATCCGATTTTTCGAGAAAATAACCATTTTTGCCTAAAAAATGCCAAGAATTTCAAAAATTTGTTCAGTTCTTCAGTATAAAAAAAGAATTAATTTCCGAAGACCGACTTTATTGCAAAACAAAAAATTCTGGGGGGCTCCGCCCCCTAGACCCCCGCTCGAAAAATTTTACCGCTCCGTTTTACACCTATGAAGAGACCAATTGCGCAAGCCATGCACTAAGTATAAATTAATTCTCATTTCAACTCTTTACCGAAATTCAGTCTTATTATAAATTTATTATGTGACTTTTGTAATGGACTCGCCCCGTAATGTTTGAAAAAAAGATTATTTAAATACCTCAAAAATTACTGCTGTTAGGGATTTCATCCGCTACTTGAGACAGATCCAGCATTTTACGTTCAGGCATACCTAAACTAGGTGAGCGGACCATCAACAACATTAATGCAATTTCATCTCCATAGAGACAGCACTGTACTTGTTTTTGGTCAAACAAAGTTCTTCAGGGATATTTTCAATTGTACTCTGCCACATTCCTATTTGAATTCATCTGCTGTATATCGACAACACTCACAACCATTTTCTTATTTTATATTTGTCTCATTTGTCTCAGTGGCTAAAACTCTGGAGCAGTTAGAAATAGAGTTATCGCGTTCAGGTGGTGATTCCTTTTGGTCACATATTGTTGGTTGGCGGCATAAATGAAGATGAAATTTGACGAAACTTTCTAAAATAAGTTCTTTTAGCGTTCTAACACCCTCCGCGCAAGCCCGATCCAAAAATTCGAGATTTCGGGTCAGGGCGGTTTTTTCCAATTTCTGAAAGTTTGGCAGCAGCTACACAGTTATGAATATATTCATTCGAAAGATCCCATTGAGCTTCGTATTTTTGCTTTTTAAAGCAACTTTCTAGCTTTTCACTACCGTGAGATATAGCCGATTTTCTTGTTTTGGCGTCGAAAACTTGTCATTTTTGCAGAAATCAAGTAATCCAAAATTTCTTGAACTTACGCAAGCCGTAAAATCAAACTAAGGGCGTCGATAGAAAGGTCTCACAGGGAATTATCCGACGCATGATCGTCTTCCAACTGCTATCCTGTAGGCTGCTATCAAAAAATGTAGTTTTTGCAAAAACACGACCAATTTTTTTCCAAAGATTGTGGAGCATTCACCATGCAAGCTGGAGGGCTGCTACTGAACAAATGTGTTCTGCACAAATATACCCAGGGACGATTTTTTAGTTGCCCCGATTGGTGCTTTCTAGCTAAGGTAATCGCTTGACAAAGTTGGAAAAAGTAGGCAAAATACAGGTTACGCACACATTTCAGCTTATTTCTCTACAACGAAGAGCGATTTCACAATAAATAAAAAATCATCCCCAGCTATTTGATGGAGGTATCGAGTGATATAACCAAAGTCTCGCGAAAAAATTTACTTGAGTCTGCAAAAATTCTGTAAAATTATACTTCTTCTAAAATGTGTCAAAAATATTTTAGAAAAGCAACATTAGTTTCATCGCATGCATTAAAAAGAGAAAAATGTCAAGCTACATTTTGATATAAAAATGGCTTCTTAACTCCAAGTAATGAATGAGTAATAATGGTGCAAACTTTATGTGACCAAAGGGAATCACCACCTTAAGCACAAAATGAGGGCCGGCTTGATCAAATTCTGATGAGGCCCTGACTACTAGAGATGAGCATTTCGGCCCGTCGGCCAGGCCCGGCCCGACCCGGCCCGCGGGCCGGGCCGGGCCGGGCCAAGCAAGGTTTTGGAGCGGGCCGCGCCGGGCCGAGCCGAGCCGAGAAATTTTTTAGCCGCGGACCGAAGCGGGACGGATCGACCCTCCAAAATGTTGTGAAATCACTAAAATTAGCTAAATATTTACGCATTCTGGTTAATTTACAGCACAATTTAACATTTCGTAGTATATTTTGGCGTTTCCACCATGCATTGAAGCCTTTGAAATAAAATTGTTAGTAAGATTTTGGAAATTTTCTTTTGGCGGGTCGGGCCGGGCCGAATTTTGTTAGCTTGCGAGCCGGTCCGGGCTGAAAAATTTTGCCAACGGGCCGGGCCGGGCCGGACCGAGTAAGGTTTTGCAGCGGGCCGGGCCGGGCCGAAAAAAATCCGGCCCGTGCTCATCTCTACTGCCTATGTCCTGCCGACCCGAGGCAGGCGCGCAAGACAACACGTGTTAGAAATATCTATTTCTGTTAATGTTTATTTGAGTTATTTTGATTATTTCCAAAGCTCTTTCTTTTCAAATTCTGGATTCAGGCAGAATGTGTGCTTTTCTTCACGAAAGTTGGGTTTCTGATTTATATTCAGAACTAGATGCATGGTTAAATACATTTAGAATTTATAGTATTTAGATTAATCCGTGCAACGTTTATAACTTTATATACATTTTTTGTATAATTCTATGAAAAGGTTCACGTAATGATACTGCAATGCATAATCTAGCACAAACATACGATACCCCGGGAGAGTAGTGATGGTGCAGACTAGGCATGGGCACGGCTCGAAAAACTTGGACCGGGTACTATCTGAACTCTGAAGCCCTTTGTCGGATAATTGCAACGCTATCAGGGTACCCAAGCAATTTTCGGGTACCCGAAAACCAAATTGGAATTGTAAACCTTGTTTTACCTTTGCTATTAAACTTAACCGAATTTATGGCATGATGCAACTTAATTCTTCTTTAGATTCAAGTTTACAGTCCTCTCCTCTCGTGACTAACCGCAAAAGGTATTAAGTATTTGGTTCTATCAAGAGTACTTAATAGGTATATGTACTCTTGGTTCCATTAACTAATTTTGGCGGCACGGTGACAATGGAGCTCTCGGTCAAACTACAACATAATTCAATAATAAAATCGTAAACATCTGTACCTTTGCAAGATAAAGCAGCCTCTCAAACATTCATTGTGCCAAAAACTAAACATTTTTATACGCAGATCCGAGTACCGGAACGGAAAAACCAATTTTTCCGATTTTTCGTCGAAACGTATATGACCATAGTATGGTTGTTCCAATAAGAAATTGACCGGGCCGGGCCCGGGCCCGGGCCTAAATTATCAGCCGGGCTGGGGCCGGGCCCGGGGCCGGGCCCGGCCCAGGCCCGACCCGGAGCCCAGGGACTAGGCCCGGGCCCAGTCAAGGCCCGGGCCGGGCACAACCCAAAATTTTCCGGGCCCGGGCCTAAACCGGGCCGGCCCTTCCCGGGCCCGGCCCAGGGCCCGGAACCCGCTACACGGCCCGGGCACAACCCTAGAGTGCAGTTGACTGACCCTAGACTGCAGATCATGCAGTTTTATTCCAAACCAGGCGACAGCGCGCTACCTAGAATAGGGAGAATAGGCGTGTTGCGTAGTGTTGGAATATAGTTCACCTGGTGCCGGCGGAGGAGTTGAGCTAGAGCCATCCTATTGCACCGGTTGAAACCCCTTCACAAGGGGTGAAAATTTGAGCGAAATCAGCCGAGCCGTTTTTGACATATGAAAGATTGAATTTTTCAACGCACGACTTTCTCTCCATTTTTTTCGCCCCCCCCCCTAGAGGTCGCAGGTCTTATACTTTCTATGCCATATGGGGATTTCTGAACAACTTTTTTCCAATTTCTGGAGAAATAAGTTTGGTGCAGGTATTACCTCCCGATCGGTCTAGGATTTCGATTTTTTTCGGAGATTTTTCTAAAACGGTCAATTCCCCGTGTAGGATCTACTTGAACTGGGGGGGGGGGCAGGAAGAGGGGTCTGAGCCTTGGCATGTAACATTGACTCATGGGGCTAATTACCATGGACCGTATGAATTTTGGATCCGGCTCGTGTGGCTTCCTGGCCAGGGGTCGAAAATTAGTGTGTAAAAGAGGGGGCCTGTGCCTACGGACTGTGGAGCCCTACACATAAGAGCTGCTGGGCTGAGGTTTTGTATTCGAATAGGAACCGTATATGGTAAATCTAAAAGGCACATTAGTGGCGCTCTAGGTCCTATCCATGTAGCTAGGGGGCACCCTAATGGTGGGCCCAACGGTGTCGCAACTCCACCTTTAGCATCTTATACAGGAAGGTCCACAGTGCGCAGATCTTTCATATTTGGCATGTGCGGTGGGCTAGAGAAGGACTACAGCATAGACTATAGTAGGTTTCGCCCGGACCCTGGTGTTGTTGGTGTTGTTGTTGTGTTGTGTTGTTGTTTCAGTAGCCCATTTTAGTTTCAGTTTCAGTTTCAGTTTCAGTCGGCAACCTAAACTACTTTCAGTTTCAGTTTCAGTCGGATACCAAAAATAATTTCAGTTTCAGTTTCAGTCGTCATCCCAAAAAAATTTCAGTTTTAGTTTCAGTTTCAGTCGCCATCCCAAATTAATTTCAGTTTCAGTTTCAGTTTCAGTCGGTGACGCAAAATAGTTTCAGTCTCAGTTTCAGTCGGCAAGGCGAAATAGTTTCAGTTTCAGTCCGAGTATTAAAATGCATAGTTTCAGTTAAAGGAAGTCATAGCAAAAGATTAAAATTTAAGTTTCCAAATGTATTTGGTATTTAAAATTGTTGAAGCGCAGTCTTATTTTTATATCCAAGCTTCTATATCAGTTATAAATAAAACTTCATTTCATAATATTTTACTTGCAATTCCTTGGTTATACAATCATTTTCTTAGTAAAGACAAATAAAATATAAGATCCGCTGTGAAATAATTGCTTGCTTTGCTGCATTGACTTTCTTTTTAATTAATTATCTAAAACAGCTTTGGTGATTTACTTCAAAGCATAACATCCCTTCAAAATGTATATAATGGTTTTGAGGAAAATAAAGCCCGGTTCACACTAGGCAATCTGCAGGCAATCTAGTTGCCGGCAATTTAGGAGCAATGGCAATATTGCCAGCAATTCACCCGTTCACACTACATCACCAAGATTGCCGGCAATATAGCGGGAAATTTAAAATTATAGCCTAGTGGCAATCTGTACGCGCCTATATTTACATGTTTAATTGCCTCAAAGCTTGCTCGCTGTCCTAGCAGAGATTGCTGATTGACAGCAACATTGCTGGCAATTTTTACACTGTTCACACTAGAGACCTTCACGGGCCTGAATTTTCAGGCCCGGCCCGGCCCGGCCCGTGAAAAATTTGCCTCGGCCCGGCCCGGCCCGTTTGAAAACTTTTCGACCTCGGCCCGGCCCGGCCCGGCCCGCTCCACCTTAGGCCCGGCCTGGCCCGGCCCGTAAGCTCAAAAGTTAGGCCCGGTCCGGCCCGGGCCCGTTTTTGCTATTTTTTGCCGTTAGCCAAAATAAAAATAAGGGTTTAAAATGCATACAATTTTATTCCTTTTTTTAAACGATTTCTTTAAACCATTTTTAAACGATTTCTCGTAGCTCATGTATATTTAGAGCGATTAAGAACAGTCAGCGGTAGGAAAGAATTCAGTGACTGACCAGTTTCGTTGATTCAAATATATACCTTGCAATTAATTAGGAAGAAGGTATATATACTCTCCAAATATTACAAATAAATTATATAAACAACTAAATTTCGGATGCTAATGTACAAATGACATAAGTGCATACGCCAGTAACTCTGAAAGAGAAAGGAACTAAAGTAAGATCGAAATAAAAAAGCAATGATTATTCAAAATTATACTTGGAAAAGAATAAAATTTCCAATATAACCTGCCGAAACTGGAAACAAGACAAAACCTTTTAATGAAAATACCAGGCCCGGCCCGAAGCCCGGCCCGTTCCAGTACTCGGCCCGGCCCGGCCCGGCCCGCACCCACATTTTTCCTACCTCGGCCCGGCCCGGCCCGGCCCGTTTCACCTTAGGCCCGGCCCGGCCCGGGCCGGGCCGGGCTTACGGGCCTAAGTGAAGGTCTCTAGTTCACACTAGCAATAAATAGGCAATGTGTTGGCAATCATATTGCTGGCAATCATATTGCCGGCAATTATTGCCTAGTGTGAACCGGGCTTAATGGTTCATTGCTGTAACTGAATGCCTCTCAAGCCGTAGATTGTAGAGGTGCCACAGCCACGTATGCTTTAAAAACTATATACCTAAAGCAATTTTACTGTAACACAACTTCTTAGTTTTATCTGATAAGCTGACAGTAAATGATCTAAAAGTAATATATACTGCTATCTAACATATAATATGATGGCTAAAATTGGACGCATACATTCAATCTTTCGCAAGACAAATTATTATGGGAAAATTTGCAATAGCCTTTTCAAGGAACTTAAGCATACGCAGAGACTGAAATGACGTTTCTATGCAGAGACTGAAACTAGTTTCAGTCTCAGCATGAACTGAAACCTGTTTCAGTTCCAGCGAGCAAGAAAAGCTTCAGGTTTTACGCTGGGACTGAAACGGTTTCAGATTATACTAGTTTCAGTTTCAGTTTCAGTTCTAGAATTGGGATAGTTTCAGTTTCAGTTCCAGTTTCAGTTCCAGTTTCAGTTCAGTTTCGAATATAGTTTCAGTTACAGTTTCAGTTTCAGTCGAACAGCTTAAATCTTTTCAGTTTCAGTTTCAGTCCACTTTCCCAAATACTTTCAGTTTCAGTTTCAGTTTCAGTGACTAAAACTGAAACATGTAGAGACTGAAACCTAGTTTCAGTTTCAGTTTCAGTGACTGAAACATCACTACCCTGTAGCGCCCTGGCTAGGGGTCCGGACCGGAGACCGTGCCCAATGTGGCCCAAAATCGAAATTCCCAAAAGTGGAAAAGCTTGGTATCAAGTGAAGGCCCTTGGTGAGGCAAACAGTTTTTGTCATTGGCGGACCCCATCTAAAATGTTCCTAGCGGCAATTTTGTGATTGATGCTATGGTGAGCATTGCGTAAACTTTTACGGTTCATAATAATTTAAAATGGAAGGGGTTCACGAAAAAATGTTTCCTGTCTTCACTTCCCTTCCTCCTAAAATCGGAAAGAAAATACTGAACAGAATATTGGAGGAATATGCAAATTATAAAAGCAGAAATGCTCAGGTGAACAGTTTATTGGTCTTCTGTTGGGATGGCTACATGAGCAGCATTTCTTTATCACATTGGAACCTTGGCTTCAAAAAGGATAAGTTATATATGTAATGAAATTAGCAAAATCTGATTCTCGATTAGCCCTGGATTCTAATACACGGAAGGTTAGCACTGGATCTCCGAAAGGTAGTGTTCCAAAATCAGAGATTCCCTGCGGCCAACATTGGGATCTTCTTTGTAAGTTCGCTTGTCGCTCCTGATTCCACCAGATCAGCAAGCGGGGTCAGCACTTAATACTGATGCTGTCTAATGCTGTCTTCTGGATCTGGTTCCTTGACTTCTGACTTCATGGAGAAACTTGCTTTGACTACTCCTGAATTGGCTCCTGAGGTTGACAGTTGGTCGGCAAATGCCCGTAATTGAACGCAATCGCTCCTGTATATGTTAGATCAAAACTCTGTGACTAGGGCACAAATTATTTAATGAAATTAATACAGTTTCAATTATTACAATTTTTCAGAGCCAGACTTAAGACACTACAATGTAGACGATTCAGCTATAAATATAAAACAGTACGGCACAAAAGTTATTCAGTTAAGTTTATGCAAAAATGCAATAACTCACTCACTCACTCACTATCTCAGCAGGCATTCTGAGCAGTCCGTACCTAACGACCTACCGACCTACCTAACTGCTTCTACATCTAAATTCCTACCTTTCTAAGCCCATGGGATACGTCCCGAGCTGCTATTCGAGTCGGTCCTGGCAACCCCAACAGCCAGGAAGCAGGAAACAACACTTTCACTGTGCAGAACACATTTGTTCAGTAGCGGCCCTCCAGCTTGCATAGTGAATGCTCCACAATCTTTGGAAAAAATTAGTAGTGTTTTTGCAAAAACTACATTTTTTATGATAACAACCTACAGGATAGCAGTTGGAAGACGATCATGCGTCTGGTAATTTGTCACTGTGAGACCTTCAGATCGACGCCCTTAGTTTGATGTTACGGCTTTCGTAGTGCAGGAAATGTTGGGTTATTTGATTTCTGCAAAAATGACAAGTTTTCAACGCCAAAGCAACAAAATCGGCTATATCTCACGGTAGAGAAAAGCTAGAAACGTGCTTTAAAAAGCAAAAATGTGAAGTTTAATGAGATCTTTCGAATGAATATAGTCATAACTGTATAGCAGCTGCCAAACGTTCTGAAATTGGGAAAACCACTCTGACCGGAAATCTCGAATTTTTAAATCGGGATTGCGCGGAGGGTGTTAGAACGCTAAAACAACTTATTTCGGAAAGTTTCATCAAATTTCATCGTGATTTTCGCCGCTAAACAACAATATGTGCCCGAAAGGAATCACCACCTTAAAGCTTACGTGCCTTAGCAGGGCTCCATTTTACGAAAGCAATTTTCTCTGGAATTTGGTCTTGATTAAAACTGGACAGCGTACTTTTACTTAAAGTTTTTAAGGCAAAACGCAGCTGGAGCAAATCTGTGGGATCTTGCTTTGTTTCTGTACTCAATATCTTTTGATTGAGGCAAAATGTTGTAAACGCATTAGCTAGACTTTCGTGAAAATTATCATCGAAAATACCAACACTTAAGCCTTCCTAAATACTGATATTTAATCCTTGGTTTAGGTTTCCCCTTGTGGTTTTGCGTTTCCTGCAGATTCACCTAAACCTGCACTTGGCATACATGAAAAAATTTCCCTATCAGAAGCAATGTATCAGCTTGAATAAAAAACGTTGGATTGAACTGTATAAGAAGCAAATATTGATACCACAATATATTAATAAAATAATTACAAGAGTGTAGTCGCTATACAGGAGATGACTTGGAAATCGAAAGTATTTCTACGGAACTTTGGTTGGACAAAAAGAAGATCTGTGCTGACTTAATGGAGATGAATTTGGGTTAATGTGGTAGCAGCAATACCGGGGTGGACTTTGCACAGATACTATGACGAAAAACTTGATGAATCGGTTTGAAATTTTGCATAGTTGTTCTTTATGATGTTCTTCACCACATGAACTGGCCTACTACGCTGCAGGTGCTGGCTTGCTGTCTACACAAGAGAAAATATATGAAAAGCTTTGAATCTAAATATCTCCTTCATTTCTTCATGAATGCATCTGAAATTTTGCGTGTAGACTTTAGGCTGCAAATATTCTCAGGCCGAGTTTTTCATAAAATGATTTTTCCGTTTTTAATAGCATATTTCAAAAAACTTGTAACTTTTGCGTTTTTCAAAAAACAAAGAAAACAGCATGAGCGTATGCAGATAAAACATATCTGCAAAATTTGGTCAAGTCAGGTTGAAGTAGCTACGAGAAAATCAAAAACAAAATTTTTTGTATTTTTTCGTTGTTTGCTTTAGTTTTGGGAATTTGCAATGAGTTCAAACAACTGCATAATGTTTTTGTTACATATGCATTACACATAATTAATACAATGACAACTTTTGAAACTCAATAGATTTAATTTTAGGATAAACTGTTCTTATTCACATTGCGTCTGCAACCGGTCGACGTAAAATAGCTAAATGTAAAACCATCTGTAACTTTTGATAGAAACATCGTACAGAAGAGTGTGTACATCATTTTAAAGCACATTTTGTGCCCTTTCATATGATAGAGTCAAAGAAATCATTTGAAGCTTAAATAAAATGTTCATTATTTGCGCATGCGCATTGCCATGATGGTTGCGAGCAAAATATGCGTTCTATGGCACCAAAATTTTGTGCAATGATAGCCTGGCACCTTAACTAGGTTTACCCAAAGTTTTGTCAAGACTACTTCAACCATTCCAAGATTATGTCGAAAATCCCGCTAGTGGTACTACCACCTTAAGATTGTTGATGGTCCGCTCACCTTGTTTGGGTATGCCTGAAGCTAAAACACAGGACCTGTGTGAAGTAGCGGATGAAATTCCTAAGAGCGGCGATTTTTCAATTTATTTAAGTTATCTCTTTTCAAACATTACGGGGCGACTCCATTAAATAAGTCACAACAGGTCTTGATTATATTAACTCTTAAAGACTGAATTTCGGTGCAGAGTTGAAATGGAAATTAATTTGTAGTTACTGCATGGCTTGCGCAAAAAGTAGGGAGGGGTTCTGACAAAAAAGGGGAAGGGGGCATAGGTGTGTTAGGCATAGTTTCCCTGGAACTTTGGGTCTGGGGGGGGGAATCTTGGCCGACCTCCGAAATGTGATGGGGTACATCAACCCCCCCCCCCCAGAATTCGGACCTCAGAAATTTCGAAAAAATGGCCAAAAATGCAAAATTTCCTGTAATTTTAGCCCTTTTTTCATCAAAATAAGGCTTGTTCTTAACGTTTTAGGCGCTTTTGCACCGTTTTAAAGCAATTTTTTAGGTCAAAATTTTAGAAAAATTTTTCAAAAAATGACCATTTTTCGACCAAATTTAGCTAACTTGTTGGGTCCAAAAATCGTTGGGGGGTTCGGGGGGGGGTAGCCAAAAGTTGGGGAGGGTAAGTCAAAAAATCTGGGGGGGTGTAATTTTGGTCGAAAATTTTGGGGGGGATACCCCCCCAACCCCCTCCCAAAGGAAACTATGGTGTTAGGGGGGACCCCCCCCACCAAAATGACAAATTTTTGGCGACCCCCCCCCCAGATTTTCAGATTTTCGCTACCCCCCCCCCAGATTTTTGGCCCAAAAGTGGTCAAAAATGGCATAAAATCAAAAATTCAGGGGGGGGGTCCCCCCACCCTTCGTCGGAACCCCCCCCCCAGATTTTTTGCCCAGCCACACCTATGGAAGGGGGGGGGATTGTTTTCGCGAAAATCGGAGACAAAATTTTTTTGATGGATTTTGGTCGATCGATTCTACTGATCGATCGACCCATCGGTTCGGTCTCTCGATTCGATTTTCGAAATCAGCGACCTCGATTTACCCTAGGGGCAAGTTCTCAGACAAATCGGAGACAAAAAATTTTTCGAATCATAAGGGGGACCAAGGCAAAATTTTTGTCCCCCCATCGATCTACATAAGTGCCAAATTTTCGACGAACTTTACCCCCTCCCAGACGTACGTCAAGTCAGCTGACCAGGTTTAACTACAAATTACAATTTTGGTATCGTTGGATAGCCCTCAATTTGTAGTATATACATAGGTGTAGGGGGGGTTTGGGGGGTTAACCCCCCAGCAATTTTTCCAAACCCCCCCATAAATTTTTGGGGGCCCCCGCCCCCCCCCCCCCCAACTGGGGGGGGGGGGGGTAGTCGCGCGTAGGTAGTCGAAAATTGGCCAAAATTGGGTATTTTTAGGGTAAATTTTGCAACATTTTCCAAAAAAGGCCAAGTTTTTGGCTTAACGTGTTTATTATCGCAAGAAATACACGTTTATACCGGTTTTATGGACTTCTAGACTCAATATTGACCTTATTCTGGACTCAGAAACATGTTGGCAATCAAGTTTTCGAGTTTAAAAACACTGTCTAATGTTTAAAATTATTTAATCATAGGGGTCGCGGTAGCGACCCCTATAATATGAGTGAAAATGGTCGAATGACCGTGTAAAACAAGGCAGCGCAGAAGCTGCGCAGATTCCTGCACAGATCCTGCGCAGATTATGTGCGCAAAAAATTGTACGTGTCGAGTTTAGTATATTTGCCAAGTTTCATCCCCGTACCACTTTCCGTTAAAAAGTTGCGCCAAAAATCGCTTACGAAAATTGTGTTTTTCTTTTTTTCCGGTTTCTCGCTTTTGATGTCTCATAAGGGGGTTTTGTAGCTTGAATAACTAGAGATAGAAAAATTTTTGCCTATGAAACCCATATATATTCTTGTAGTACAAATCGAAAATAAGAAAATAAGCTAGTTTTTATGCCTCCCGAGCAGGAAAAAATTTTTGGCTCTGGGCCAAAGTCGGCCAAAACGCTAAAATGGCCAAAAAGTATGCTTCAAAGGCGCCTTAATAAGTCAGACTGGGCTATATATGGGGCATTACTGACCATATGGTTAAACAGTACACATATCGGGGTCGTTCAAATGCTATATGATTTTCCGTCTCTGTGCGTAATTTTTCGGTACTGGCCGGCCAAAGTTGGTGAATTTTGGGTAGAACTTTGAACTTAATTTTTTCGCTTTATTTTGCTACATGGGTGGCCCAAATTTTGCATACAAAGGTTTTTTGGGACGGAGAATCGACTCCCGTTAGCAGTTTTGCTGCCCGAGTAACCCAAGTTGCTGGGCTGGTTCCACTTGACCGTCTGAGGGGTCAAATCGGTAACCGCTTCACGGAGGTCCATAACAGGCTTTACTTAGCCTCTCCAAACTTTGTCTATAGGGGTTTTCTGGTGCGCCCAGCCTATTCCCGGTGTCCGTTTTGCCGTCTGGCCCACCCATCTTGCTGTGCTGGTTCCACTTTGCCATCTGGAGGGTCCGGTCGGTACCGACTTCCGGGAACACCATATTGAACTGTACATAGCCTCTCAAAACATTGTCTATAGGGGTTTTCTGGTGCGCCCAGCTCATTCCTGGCATCCGTTTTGCCGTCTGACCCACCCATCTTGCTGTGCTGGTTCCACTTTGCCACCTGGAGGGTCAGTTGGGTGGGGGGTCAAGTGGTCGAAAATAAAATTTTTCAAAAGTGGTCAAATTTGGTATCAAATGAAAGCGCTAAGCGAGCTGAGCAACTTTTGTCATAGAACTGCATGCTCAAAGTGGCTGCAGAGTGCTGTGGTGGGGTGGGGTGGGGACTTAGGCGATTTTGGGTCAAAAATGAAATTTTTCAAAAGTGGTCAAATTTGGTACCAAATGAAAGCCCTGAGCGAGCTGAGCAACTTTTGTCATAGAACTGCGTGCTCAAGTGGCTGTAGAGTGCTGTGGTGGGATGGGGTGGGGACTTAGGCGATTTTCGGTCAAAAATGAAATTTTTCAAAAGTGGTCAAATTTGGTACCAAATGAAAGCCCTAAGCGAGCTGAACAACTTTTGTCATAGAACTGCGTACCCAAAGTGGCTGTAGAGTGCTGTGGTGGGGTGAGGTGGGGACTTAGGCGATTTTGGGTCAAAAATGAAATTTTTCAAAAGTGGTCAAATTTGGTACCAAGTGAAAGCCCTAAAGCGAGCTGAGCAACATTTGTCATAGAACTGCATGGTCAAAGTGGTTGTGGAGTGCTGTGGTTGGCTTGCTTGCTACTGCTGAAAGATATCTATATATATATATATTACCTTCATGAGCATACATATATAAAATAATAGAAAACAAGAACAAAAAGTGCTCCTTCGTCGCATGTAAAATACATATGAGTCTTCGTAGGCAGGTTGTACATAAACAAAACTAGCCTGTGAAATACATATGAGTTCCGTAGGGAGGTTGTAAATTAAGGAAAACAAGTTGCAACCGCTTAACATATGAGCCTGTCCTACAACGAGGCTCATATTGGCGTCACAGTGCATTCCACATTAAAGCCTCATTAAAGAACCTCAGCTTCATCCACATTACCGAAAAATGAATAGACGTCATGGGCCAGGACTGAAGTGAACTACGACTGCTCAAGCTGAACTGTGCATGCAACCTGTTTCCTGAAACACTATGGCACACCTCTAATGCATTCTCGAAACACTTTCACATTATACATACGCAGAATGCGTTCCCACTTGGCTGTGAGTCAGAGCGCCTCATGGCGTACCGTATTGAGCATATGCACACTATAATGACTGATCAACATTATATATATGAAGGATAATTTGTAATGAAAAGCTTTATGCAGTATGTATTTATATAAAAGTAAATCTGCAAATTATTCGTATTATGACATACGCCAATATGAGCCTCGTTGTAGGACAGGCTCATATGTTAAGCGGTTGCAACTTGTTTTCCTTAATTTACAACCTCCCTACGGAACTCATATGTATTTCACAGGCTAGTTTTTGTTTATGTACAACCTGCCTACGAATACTCATATGTATTTTACATGCGACGAAGGAGCACTTTTTGTTCTTGTAGGTTTTACCTGGGTTCGATCTGTTATGGGAGGCATGGGGTCAAAATCGGACATGGTGCCATTTCAAGCCAAAATTTCAATTTGGCCAAAAATGCTTATTTTTGCCTTAAAATGGGTCTAGTTTTGTTTGGCTCTAAATACAAGAAAAACACGTTTTCTATACGATAGGATGCTTAAACTGCCGAAAATAAACAATTTTAAAAAATTTCCAAAATTTGCCTATGTTTATGTGTTAAACATACCAAATTTTCAAAAGTCACTATGACCTCAATTTTTCAACATAAACTAATATGTATATATTTTGATGCAGTTGTACTAAAAACAACCCGCTCTTTCATTTGGAACGGTTAGAAATGCTCCCGGCAACTTGCCAAAAAATTTTCGGGGTGGGTTTTTCTCCCGCATATGGGTTTTTTCCCGCATTGGGTTTTTCCCGCCAGTTTGGGACATTTTTTCTCACTAACGGCGCACCCTAGAGAGGTGTTCTATTAGCTCATATGAAGGCTTACAACTAGGCCTAGCAGCCTGTATAGTCAGTATTTCAATATCTCAAACCAGTAAAAAGTTCTGGCCAAAAATCTAAAAAGTGGGTTTTCCCCCGCTTGACTATTATGGTTGAATAGCTAAAAGTTAGGACATGTCACATGCGTAATATGAGGTAGCTGCGCAAAGTCCGTAGTGAGTACCAGCAAAAAATTCAATTTTGATCCTGAGTTTGTCCGAGGATCGGATCGGCAGCCAAACTTACATTATACGTATGTTAAGGTTGGAACTTGTGGTGGTTATTACATTCAAAAAATTTCCGGCTGCTGGCTGTTGTTAGCCGTCTAGGTGGGTGATTTTTTGTGAGTTTTCGGGGCGGTTTTTTTGTAAAACTTGCTTTATCCTTCCGATCTTACGGTCGGTGGTTCGATCCCCGGAGGCCACAAAGCTTTCCCGACTCTAGCCAACCCAGCTATCTATCCTTAACTGGTCGGTAAATGGGTACCACTACGGTGGGAAGGTAACAGGAGTCTGTGTATAGATGAGATGATGTATGTATGAGATATCTCCTGGGGTAAACCTTTACCTTTTACCTTTTTTTATCCCACCCGACATTTGGTGGGAAGGGAAAGGAACATGTTTTCCTAAGCTAATTTGTTTGGTGATCGATGTTTCATAATCGGTTATATATCTTAATTTAAGAATTTAATTCTTCATGTCTGCGGATGCTGAGAAGGAGAGTTCCGATGTGGAAGTGGACGTGGAGCCTGCCGCCTGCTGTTCCACTGCTCCAGATCGCTTGGTTCTGATCCGTCAGGGCGCGGAGGCCCGCCTGTATCGGACCCGGTTCCTGGGTCGGTCCACGATCATCAAGGAACGCTTTCCCAAGGCCTACCGGCATCCGAAGCTGAATGAGCGGCTGACCAGTGAACGACTTCGCTCTGAAATCAGGGCTCTGCTTCGCTGTCGCAGTGCCGGCCTGCGGGTTCCGGCGATCTATTTTGTCAATCCGGTCAAGGGACAGATTTTCATGGAGGATCTAGTGGGTGGGTTTGTCCTTGCTTATTGTCTTCTGACTGTATTCTGGGTATATACGTTTTTCAAGGCAAATGTCTAGCCATGGGGGTACCCTCTAGTTTTGGCAGGGATGGAGGTTTATGAGGGGGTCCCACTCAACTGGAATAAGCCCACTTTTGTATTTGTTTTTGCTTTGGCTTTGTTTTTCTTGACTTAAAATTTTGTTTGTCGACCAGTCGCTCTTCCTTTATTTGTTGCAGAAACTTGCAACAATAAGGGAATAAGCGTAAATATGGTTTTTGACGGTTTTGAATTCAAGTATATACTTGCCTAAGTTTTTCATAGAACACCGACAATTGTTAACATTTTGGGTTTCCTGAGATATATAGACAGAGTTAGTTTGGTATGTATGTATATGTGGTTGAAGTTTGTGGCAGCTGGGTAATCCACTCAGCCACTTTCAAGGAGTATATATATAATTCAACATATTCAAAATTCTAGATGAAACTTTTCTTGTTTTTGGACAATTGTTTATTCAATTCAATTCAATTCAATTTAATGAAAGCAATAGCTAAATGGTTATATACGACAAAAAAAGATTATTGAAAATGTTCATTTAAGCGAGCCTTAAAAGAGGTAATAGTGGGAGCTTCAACAACACGGGCAGGGAGACTATTCCATGAATTTACAACTCTAGAGGAAAAGAAATGTTTTTTACAGGTCAGGTTAAATCGAACAGGTCTAAGTTTCTAATGATGACCCCGAAGCTCTCTTTGCGTGGTAGCCAAATAAAAAAAATTATCAGGATGTATATAAGTGAGTAAACCCGTTGAGAATTTTATACACAAAAACTAAATCTTTTCGGTCTCTACGAGAATCTAAATTTAATTCGTTTAAACGTTCTTCATATGACAAAATCCTAGGATAAACCCTAGGATTTATGTGGTGGGGCGGTGCCTGCTGGGGCGTAGCCCATGAAATAAGGTTTGAAAATAAATGCAGAGTGTATATATAAGCTTAAAAGATAAGGGGTTATCCTTGGAGATAACATCTCCGTTCTGCCACAGGGTTTGTGGGTGCCGGTGCTCATCCCCAAATTCTCAGCCGTAGAGCCAGGTGTGGTGTGTCACCCCGAGTGGTGACTGCATCCATGGAAGGGGGGGGGGAGGCGGTCCTTTCTACACAGACTCCTGTTACTGCGCCGTAGACTATTCGGCCATCCCGAATAGGGTGAAATGGTTAACGTTGACATTTTTGCGTTAAAAAGGCTCCTTGGGTGTTTGTCGATAGCGTTTGGGAAACCGGGACATTATAACACTCCTCCTTCCCTCTCTTCTCCATTAAAAATAATCGTGTGAGGCAAGTACGTGTATATGACTTCTTATGAAAATATATATACAAATGCATAGGCTGAGTCATGTTGTTTGCTTATTCTAATGCTGTCAGTGGATGTGGAACTTTCATTATTTAGTCATTTTGAGTACGTATAGTATACGTATTGGTGATGGGCACTGGATATCCGGATATCCGGATAATTTTTATATCCGGATAATATCCGATTTGAGAAAAATATCCGGATATCCGTGAACATTTCAGTCAAAACAATGAAAAATTAGCAAGTTTTTGACATAAATTTCAAAAATTTTAAAATATTTTTCAAAATTCTTATGAAAATATATATTTTTGAAACGAAGGTTGCGGCTTGGTTGCATGATAGACATTCACAGCCTGCCGAAAAATTGACAGAAAAATTGAAAATTTAACTGCAAAATCGAAAAATTTTCTTGAAGTTAATCATAGGGGTCGCGGTAGCGACCCCTATAATATGAGTGAAAATGGTCGACTGACCGTGTAAAACAAGGCTGCGCAGAAGCTGCGCAGATTCCTGCGCAGATCCTGCGCAGATTATGTGCGCAAAAAATTGTACATGTCGAGTTTAGTATATTGGCCAAGTTTCATCCCCGTACCACTTTCCGTTAAAAAGTTGTCCTAAAAATCGCTTACGAGAGTGATGTTTTTTTCCGGTTTCTCGCTTTTGATGTCTCATAAGGGGGTTTTGTAGCTTGAATAACTACAGATAGAAAAAATTTTGCCTATGAAACCCATATATATTCTTGTAGTACAATCAAAAATAAGAAAATAAGCTAGTTTTTATGCCTCCCAGGGCCGGAAAAATTTTTGGCTGGGGGCCAAAGTCGGCCAAAACGCTAAAATGGCCAAAAAGTATGCTTCAAAGGCGCCTTAATAAGTCAGATTGGGCTATATATGGGGCAGTACTGACTATATGGTTAAACAGTACACATATCGGGGTCGTTCAAATGCTATATGATTTTCCGTCTTCGTGCGTAATTTTTAGGTACTGGCCGGCCAAAGTTGGTGAATTTTGGGTCGAACTTTGAACTTAATTTTTTCACTTATTTTGCTACATGGGTGGCTCAAATTTTGCATACAAAGGTTTCTTGGGACGGAGAATCGATTCCCGCTATCAGTTTTGCTGCCCGAGTAACCCAAGTTGCTGGGCTGGTTCCACTTGACCGTCTGAGGGGTCATGTCGGTAACCGCTTCACGGAGGTCCATAGTAGGCTTTACTTTGCCTCTCCAAACTTTGTCTATAGGGGTTTTCTGGTGCGCCCAGCTCATTCCCGGTGTCCGTTTTGCCGTCTGACCCACCCATCTTGCTGTGCTGGTTCCACTTTGCCGTCTGGAGGGTCGGTCGGTACCGACTTCCGGGAACACCATATAGGACTGTACATAGCCTCTCAAAACATTGTCTATAGGGGTTTTATGGTGCGCCCAGCTCATTCCTGGCATCCGTTTTGCCGTCTGACTTACCCATCTTGCTGTGCTGGTTCCACTTTGCCATCTGGAGGGTCAGGTCGGTGGGAGGTCATGGGGTCAAAAATGAAAATTTTCAAAAGTGGTCAAATTTGGTATCAAATGAAAGCCCTAAGCGAGCTGAGCAACTTTTGTCATAGAACTGCATGCTCAAAGTGGCTGTAGAGTGCTATGGTGGGGTGGGGTGGGGACTTCGGCGATTTTCGGTCAAAAATGAAATTTTTCAAAAGTGGTCAAATTTGGTACCAAATGAAAGCCCTGAGCGAGCTGAGCAACTTTTGTCATAGAACTGCATGCTCAAAGTAGCTGTAGAGTGCTGTGGTGTTGTGGGGTGGGGACTTAGGCGATTTTCGGCCAAAAATGAAATTTTTAAAGTGGTCAAATTTGGTACCAAATGAAAGCCCTGAGCGAGCTGAGCAACTTTTGTCATAGAACTGCATGCTCAAAGTGGCTGTAGAGTGCTGTGGTGGGGTGGGGTGGGGACTTAGGCGATTTTCGGTCAAAAATGAAATTTTTCAAAAGTGATCAAATTTGGTACCAAATGAAAGCCCTGAGCGAGCTGTGCAACATTTGTCATAGAACTGCATGCTCAAAGTGGTTGTGGGGTGCTGTGGTTGGCTTGCTTGCTACTGTTGAAAGATATCTATACATACCTTCATGAGCATAATAGAAAACATGAACAAAAAGTGCTCCTTCGTCGCATGTAAAATACATATGAGTCTTCGTAGGCAGGTTGTACATAAGCAAAAACTAGCCTGTAAAATACATATGAGTTCCGTAGGGAGGTTGTAAATTAAGGAAAACAAGTTGCAACCGCTTAACATATGAGCCTGTCCTACAACGAGGCTCATATTGGTGTCACAGTGCATTCCACATTAAAGCCTCATTAAAGAACCTCAGCTTCATCCACATTACGGAAAAATGAATAGACGTCGTGGCCCAGAAGAAATGGACTGAAGTGAACTACGACTGCTCAAGATGAACTGTATTACATGCAACCTGATGTTTCCTGAAACACTATGGCACACCTCTAATGCATTCTCGAAACACTTTCACATTATACACACGCAGAATGCGTTCCCACTTGGCTGTGAGTCAGAGTGCCTCATGGCGTACCGTATTGAGCATATACACACTATAATGACTGATCAACAAGCTATGTGAAGGACAATTTGTAATGAAAAGCTTTATGCAGTATGTATTTATATAAAAGTAAAATATATATCTGCAAATTATTCGCATTATGACATACGCCAATATGAGCCTCGTTGTAGGACAGGCTCATATGTTAAGCGGTTGCAACTTGTTTTCCTTAATTTACAACCTCCCTACGGAACTCATATGTATTTTACAGGCTAGTTTTTGCTTATGTACAACCTGCCTACGAAGACTCATATGTATTTTACATGCGACGAAGGAGCACTTTTTATTCTTGTATTGAAATAGGCGGATAACCGGATATCCGTATATCCGTTAACACAAAATAGGCGGATATCCGGATATGAAAAAATATCCGGTGCCCATCACTGATACGTATGTAGCATAGGTATGCACTATGCAGTGTAGATAGAAAGATTGTTTTGTTTTCTGGACTCCTGTAGCTATGCACTATAAGTTTATGCTTTCATTTTTTCCAGGCACCTGCACAGTCAAAGATTTTATCATCCGCCTGCAGACCGACCAAGCCCCGCCTGCGAATATTGGCGATAGTTCTGCGGATCTTTCCACGGCAAAACTACGACCACTGATGTTCGCTATGGGATCTCAGATTGCCCGGATGCATTCCAGTGGGATTATTCATGGGGATCTGACCACATCCAATGTTTTGGTGGAAGATTCTTGTCAGAGTGACAGCAATTGTAAGAAAGGATTGAGGTTTTATATTCAGGGTATATTTTTCTAGATTTCCGTGGGGGATTGGGGAGTTTTTGTGGTCAACAAACGTATCAAAAGTTTGGAGTGCTTTTGGAATTTTTTCTTGGAGGAGTGTGTAAAATGTTCTCACAAACGCTTGGATTTGGGCAAAATAAGAGGATTTTAGGCAAAGATCTTTCGCAAAGTCATAAAGGTTTTGAAAAAGCTTATTTCTGCATTATAGTCACTTGCGGGAGTTAACTGAGGTTTCCTAGATTCCGGAAGGGGCCGATTTGGTCAAGAGTGCCCGCTACTTTTTCCTTAAAAATATAGAAGCTTTTGTTCGTCATTTCGGTTCGAATCTTATATACTAACGTTACAGACTTCGGAAGACTTACGTGTAGGTCTTAGGAAGTATACGTAGTTATTGAAAGGTGTTTTAATTTTGCGCAATGATGCAGAAATATAACGAAACATTGATGAAAGTCAAACACTATGTAACTAGAAGCTTCGCCACCACGCCAAAGGGCAAGGCATACGTACCCTGGGAAATCACATGGGTCCATACGAAGATCCAAGCTGAAAGGTTTTGATTTCGTTCTGGAGAATTTTAATTTTAGTCAATTTAGCTGACATTAAATAAATTTCTTTGAAATTTCAGTAAAATTTCTTTCTGTTCAGTTTCATTTATTCTAGGAGCAAAGCCCGCAGAATTAGAAGAATGTTGTTCCTAAAATTTCATTTAGAAAAATCTGGATATAATTGAAACCTTTAAGATGAGCCCGCACCGTTATTTGTTTCTTTATAAACTTAGAAACACCAACTAGGAGATTCCCGGTGCGGTAGCGTAGGTATTGTGACTGCATAAATTATATGAAAGTTACTTTGTCCATTTATGTGCAAGTTTTATTCAATTCTTGAACTTAGGCTTCAACTTTAGTAAGCGAGCCGAGACTTGCAGGCAACATGCTGCAATATTTGTGCAAGCTATTTGACAAAACAAGTTGTTGTTTGTCGGACGAAAATTTTTAAAAATCTACGCTTTGCCATTAACATTTCCAAATTTCTTTCTTCGCTTCTCCACCAGGCCCCCCAAATTTTTGAGGTCCGCTCCCCTCGAAACGGATTTTTATGTGCGTCATCGTCGCCTACTGCATACTGATTCTGCAAATGAAGAACAGAATAATTTAATAATAAATATTTATTGCGCAAATAAAGTCAGAATTCTGTTAACTATAGTCCTTCTCTCCATGTTTCTTCGACGAAGACGGGTGTTGAGATTGACCTCGTATGCTTGCCTTCTGGACTTCTTCTAGGGTTTTTTTTAACGAGAAAGTAAATATGAAATAGGGTTCAAAAATTCAATATTTGAGTAAACCTTTCCAACCGAGCTGAAAAAATTTTGAAATTTCTGCTTTCTGAGCCAATATTTCAGCGCAAAATTTAGTACCAAAAGGTGCACCAATTGGTTAGTTGCGGAACTAATTTGGGATGGCTTGGGCTGTCCGCGCCTCCACTAGAATATGCCCAGGCCTTACTAACCCTCGTCAGATATCTTCAGTCTTTATTTTGGCATTATTATTGCATTTAATTGTTTTATTTATGGCCGAGTTTTTTGCTTATATTAATTTTTCGAAGGTCGATAGCATATCCACTTTGAAATGATGCCTTTCATTCGTACGTTCTTTGCTTCTGTTTTTAGGCGCCAACTCTGTTCCCCCCTCAATAGTCCTGATTGATTTTGGTCTCAGTTTTGTCAGCCAGTCAGCTGAAGACAAGGCCGTCGACCTGTACGTCCTAGAGCGGGCCTTTCTGAGCACTCATCCCAATACGGAAACCTCATTTGCATATTTGTTGGAACAGTACACAGCAGCGTTGGGGCCAAAGGCTGCCAAACCGATTTTGGCTAAACTGGAGGAAGTTCGACTCAGGGGACGGAAACGTGTTATGATTGGTTAAATGTTGAATTAACATGTTAACTGTGTAATTTTTTTGTAACTGACTTATTTTTTGTTTGTTTTTGAAGCTGTGAGTTTTTTGTTAAAGCCAATAAACGTTTATGTCTGTTGGATAATAAAATAGATGCGGGTTTAGTTTCTTAGTATCTAGGGATTGTTACTAGGGTATTAGGTTATGTTCGTCGTATACTGGTGTAGAATTGGTTTTTGTCTTGCGTTTAAATTCATAGTAGTGGCACCTGTGGAAACGCCGTAGGTTTGTCGTTTTAGTTACCGAAACTTTGTGTAAGGTGAAATAGCGATTCTGAGACGCGTAGTTCCGATAAGAAATTGACCCGGAGCCTAGGGCCCGCTACTAGGTTCGGAGTCCAATCAAAGCCCGGCGTCTGCTCCTTGGCCCGGGTTTAAATGATCGGACCCGGGCCCGCTATTAAGCCCGGCTCAAAGCCCGGGCTGCAGCAAGTCCCAGACTCGAAAACTGAGCCCGGCAGGCACTATGAGCCGACCGGCCCGATGAGCCCGGAAGCTCGGGCCCGGCCTCTAAAATCGGAGCCGGGTCCAACAAACTTTTCCGGGCCCGAAGCTCGCTACTCGGCTTGGGGACAACTCTGACTGAGACTAACTTCAAAATGTTGCAAACATTGCTGAGATTTAACACAAACATTTTGCGTTGCAATAGGCTGACGAAGTATTGTTTGCTTTACACTGCTGTACGAGTAAAAATCCTTTGGCCCTTTCTTGCAAGCTATATAACCTCTCTGGAGCCAATACCGAGAATGTATGAGTTTTAGGTCCGGAGCTAGGGTTTTTGGCTATCCTCTTCGCCTTCCTATTGCAGCCTATTTGGTCCATAAGCCTTGCGAGCAGGTACAGGTAGTTTTCAGCCATCTTAGTCGCTGTTACCAAGCGGAATGCAGTAGTAGTTAACGATTACTACTGCCTTGAATAACCGTATGGTCGATTTGGCTAGGTCTCGTTTCTGTCTGTGATTTTATTTCTGCTCTTATTGACTGCTGTCTGCGGAGAGCACCAGTTTCGAAACACGTCTGGTGTCTGTTAGTGGTGCCAGAATTTCTTAGATGCTGCCAGAATTTCTTAGACGGGGGCCTCGATCGCAACACTTGGCGACATTTTTGGCTATTTTCAGTCATTTATCAGCGTAATGTCAAGAAAGGTTACGAATAGAAATATAAATGATGATCAATGCTGAGTCAGAGTATTTTCTGTGAGAACATTAAGTTTGGTTCCTTGTTCCAAGTGAATTGTTTTCGAAATTTGACATTATACTTGACTTCTGCAATCTGCATTAGTGCGCTTTTATTCAACTGTATCACCAAAATGAAGGAGGCAAATTAGAGCATTCTTACAGTGTAGGTAACAAAGACATGCCTAAAATTTGTCTAAAGCCAATCAATTGGCTTTGTTTGTTTTTGAAATGCACATTAGGTAGAGTTAGTCAGCTACTTTAAAGCGTGCTTTGATGGAACAAGTTGCAGACTTCTTTTCAAGAATTCTCAGTTGATTTCACATGATCTTATTTCGCTCACATTCTATGATCTTATTTAGCACCGCTGGAAAGTTGTATGCCGTAATAAATGATAAAATCTTTATTTTGTCTATTTTTGCAAGAGACGTTTTCTGCTCAAAAGCAAGTGTAAACAGTTACAAAATATTATGTTTTTAACTGGGGTAGTGTGTACTGAAAAAGACAAAAGTGTTTGACCGGCCAGCTTTTTAGCTCGGCTGGCGCAAACTTGGCCGGGTGATTGAAACAGACAGGAACAGGTTTTTTTGCACTTTTTGTAACATAGCTGCATATCACAACACTATAGTCATAGTGTACACATTTACACCTTATGACATTATATATACCACGAGGCAAACACCCTGCCGCCCTTCAGGGGCAAGAGGTTAGTGAAAATTGGTCAAGGGGCCAGCAGAAATTGCAAAAGAAATTGCGAAACTTTCAGGCAACGCCGGAGAGTTCTTATCAAAATTTTTCTTTTTTCATAAAAGGTAACCACAATTTAGAAATTGTTTTTCAAATACTGTTCAGTTCACTTAACAGCATTAAAATGTTTTCTGATCAGAAATATATAGAATGAGTCAGCTGATTTTGGAGTTGAATTTGAATGATTATTTTTAAGACTGTTTTTCGAAACTTCTAATTTTGGTTACATGTTTATGTTTATATTTTACCGGAACAAGTTGTCTTGAGAAAGCAATTTCCAAACTTGCCCGGGATCAGAATACTTGTGTACACCAAGACTTGAAATTATTTATCATTCTAGTTTTCAAAAAGGCTAGCTACACTATTAGAAATGTTCCTGTAGAATCACTACAGGAATCACTTTTGTAGATGATAAATACAAAAGCTTTTGTAGAAAATACAGGTTGAGTCTTGTAATTTCTACAGGTCATCGTTGGTAATGTTTACCGGACATACTGTCGAATATAAAAATTCTGTATGTAAATAATTTATTCAATAAAGATTAGAGGTTCATGTTGGAGTGTGTAATAAGTCTGATTCTAGCCCTACTTAATCGCTAACCTATTTAAACTAACGGCACAGCCCTAAATTTACACGAGTTTATTTTTAACAAAACATATAAAGTTTGACAAAATTCAAAATGCAAAGGTAATATTCATATGAATTTGAATAATTTTACAAAAGGAATACAAACATAGAAAAAAAACAGGCAAGCACCAAATAGATTTGACACAAAAAAACAACCAAAACCCACAAACCTTGGAGTGAAGGAAAAGGGGGGATGACCCCAAAAGCGAACCCCAAAAGTTGACGCCCAACCCCAAAAGCACAGCAAATGGCCGAAAAGAACAAATGGCGTCTGAGCCGCCGACTACTAAGAATCCCAAAACCAGACTGAACTGTTGCGCGCTCGATTTTACGAAAAAGGAAGTATTAGCTAAGTCCTGCCTTGGACTTTACACAGAAGAAAGATTTAGGTTCATTTGCATAAAGGTAGCACTCACTTTTGAATAATTTTGAATAGAATCAAAGAAATATTCTACAGATTACCCCCTCTTTTGAAACGCGCGCCCCCGCCGCGGCCTCCAGGCACATAGGTTAGTAATAAAATTTGCGTTAGCCTACGTACCATAGCTACTAGTATAGATAAAATGCGTTTTTAGAAAAAATGGGAAAAATGATAAAAAGTTTTCGTATCCCTCGGGGACGTCTTCCCGGGGACACTACTCGGGCCCCACACTTATACACATACTAGGGGATTCCGAGACACGGGTAAAACTACGCCGGAACATACCGGGGGTACATTCAACATATAACGGACTTTGCCGACATACAAATACAAAGAAAAGTGGGACAAGCCCTTCAGCCGCGACTAGAGCGCACATTACAAAACAGGACATAATCCGAAGATATAAATTTGTAATAGAATATATAGAAATGATATAAACAAAAGCGAGTGCCAACAAGAGCGCTCGAAAAAATAGAGTAGAAAATTTTCAAGTATAGATAGAAATATAAAGAAATACAAAAAGTTCACGTAGAGAATCAGATCTTATGGGGGGAGGCAGCGAGGCTCAAGGAGAGACTCAATTTCAAATGCTCCAGAAGTGCGAAATAAGCAGAAAGAAGAGTATTTCACACTCAAAAAATGATCTCTCCTGAGCACCTGCCCGCCCCAACATACAAAAATATACTAGAATCTTTATTAAATGCCAAAAATTATAAAGCACAAAAATAAAGCAAAGTTGGCATAGCTGCGCAAGGTAGACATGGCAAAAATAAGGCAGAATAATGGCAGTATAAGTAGAAAATTTTGAATTAAAGTAAACCCGTGACTATTTTGTAAAGAAAAGTGAAGCAAACACCATGTTAAGAGAAACAAGACCCGAAAAGATTAAGCAAAAATGGAATAAGATACAGCATACATATAGAACAGCTAAACTGAGCTAGAGGGAACCCATGAGAAAAGAATATCTCAGAAATATGAAAAATAGAAGAACAGAATTTTAATGGAAATTTATAGAAAAGTTTCAAATCAGGAGAAGAAACCCACAACAATGACCAAATATAGACCCCACCCAACCACGGTTAATGTTAAATCTGTAGAGAGCATAGAAAATATAGGCAGTGAAATAATGGTTAGTAAAAAGAGGGGAAAGGGGGAGGGGGGACGGACGAGGTGAGAGGACAAACAACCGGGTTTATCACATACATCACAACATTTGACTTAAAAAGTTCAAAGCAATCTTAAATAGCTCCAGGCTGCGGGAAAGATTTCAAAGTCCAAGCACCTTGGGAAGAATCCCATACCATATCACCGGACCGACGCCTCCGGACTACTGGGCGGATGCCCCACGGCATCAAGCGCCCGCTCAAACCAAACCAGGACCATCACCGCCAGCCTTCCAGACACCGAACCAGGCCCATGCAAGCACCAGATGTAGACATAGGGGCCAACCCGTACCACATATGGGGCAATACACTCACAAACAAACAAGCAGTACAGCAGGGGAACACTCGCCGTCAATGGGGACAGGGGGGGAGGGAAGGGGAAGAGTTAACATAATACAGAACAAACAAACAAAAATGGAATAATATACGGCATGTATAGAGATGGCTAAGCATATAGGCACAATGCCTAACAGTAACAACAAAAATATTTGGGCAAAAGCCCACAGTACATATATATGAGGCCCGATTAATTTAGAGAGTGTAGGCAGAAACCGACGGAACCGTTATCTTCCCTATGGGGAAAACGCAGGCACCGTAGGAGACGCCAAATTATTGAAAACGGAAAATAAAACTCAAGAGTCAAAATTGCCGGTCCGGGGCTGACCGCCCACCGTTACCTTCCCTATGGGGATAGCGCAGGCGACGAGCAGCCACGGACCCGCCGAGGTGCGGCACGGTGTTAAGAATACCCCAGTACTATTGCCTACAGACAGATAAAAAGTATTAAATGATAAAATACAAAGTATGAGAGGCGCATCCAATGAAAAATAAATTAGAGGTATATTTGGTTCTAAGAATTTTTTAAGATTGCAATTCAAGTAAATGAGAAGAGTCAAGTTTGAATTTTGCATCCAATAGAGAAAGACAATGATTTTGATCCATTAAATCAGAGAGAAAGATATTTTGATCAAAAAGAGTTGCAATGAAATTTTGTTCAAGAAATATTTATGCAAGCTGTTAAATGTGCTACAAAGAAATAAAAAGTGAAAATGTAAACATGCAAGTACCCTATTAATAAAATGAACATTTCAAGAAATTTTACTTTTATCCAAAATTTATAGAACGACATGAAAAACTCTAGGAAAGCTGATTTGAAATTAAATAAATTAATTGTTTTAGGGTACTAAA
>JASAND010025666.1:0-126104 GCA_030248195.1 Trissonchulus latispiculum
ATGACACCTTCGGTAGGTGGCGTAAAGGTAAGGTTTCTTGCCCGTTCTTCAGCCGTTCGAGGTTCACTTCTATCGCGAACCTCGACGAGAGGACGTCTGACAGGCAATTGATGGAGATGACCCTCAGCGACTGATGAAATCAAATTAGTAAGATTGTCCATACCAGCCGCCATGCGTTGTTCTGCCGCATCGGCCGGAGGTTCAGTAGGCTGACTTGGTTCGTCCGAACCGGTCTGAACTCCAGCAGGTTCGCTGTCGCCCATAACAATGCCCGACGCCGTACCAACCTCGTCGTCTGACGCTAAATCGACGACTGGTATTTCAGTTGTTGTATCAGTGACAGGGTTCGCAACAGGTGGTAGATCTCCAGCAGCCGAAACGACTGGAGGCGAAGGCTGAGGCATATCGTCGAGCACCGGTTTAGGCGAAGCCGGCTTATTCGATTTCTTCTGTCGTTGACGCTGACGTTTAGACGGACGAGAGCCTGACGTAGATGGAGCCTGAGAGGTCTCGTTCGCTGAAACTGACTGAGCAGGCGTCGTCAGTCTGATATTTGCCTGACGGGTCGCCTCCCGCTGAGGTCGAATAAATGCGAGGAGAGAGTCAGATTGAGGCGAGCTAATTTGCTGTAGTCGATTAACTGCCTCCTGACGTTTCGCTTGCAAAATGCGGATCTGCTGATTTAAGTCCGAAATGTCCTGTTGGCATTGCTGTGATGGGTCGGTCACAGTGGCATCAGACGTTCCCGTCGTCGTCTGAACGCTAGGTTGAGCTGAGCCAGAAGGTGGAGAAACAACCTTCTTGACTTTCTTTCCTGCGGTTGGCCGTTCCATAGTACTAGCCGCGCTACTAGCACCCGAGTCGGCCACCGACCGTTTTGGACGCTGATCCGTTCGAGAAGAGTCCAGGGTTTCAGAACCTGAGGGTCCAGCCACCAGGGGTGACGGCTGAGCACCAGGGCCAGAAGGAGAAGCACCAGATGGACCAGGAACACGCTCACGATCCATCCTGTTCCGTTCCTCGGCCGCTGGCGTACTGCTTGGGGCCTCAGGAACAGTTCTGGTCGGAGGTGTAGGGAGATCACCCGGCAAAGGCGAACTGCCGTGTGGGGGAGGGGTTGGCTGTAGCCCTGGATAGACGACCACCGCCCCGCTTGCCTCCACCGCAGATCTTCGAGTGACAATGGTGCTGAATGATGGACCTTCCGAAGGTGAAGTCTCGCCAAAACCAGGCCGCCGAGTAGCCGAACTGGCTGATGTAGAAGGCGGTAGCACGTAAGTGCCGGTTAAAGCAGGAGGGTAAACTGGCCTCATACCAAATGGAGTAGGACCCGTGAGTTCCTCGTCGACAGAAACGAGGCCACCAACGGACGGGAATGTGGCCAATTTATTTGGGTCCACGGGATCCTGATGAGAGCCAGAAGAACCAGATTGGTCTTCTCGTCGTCGCTGGTTTGCCGCCATGCTGAATAAAAGTGCTGATAAGGTCAATGACAGCAATCGTAATGAGAAGAACCAGGAGCGTCGTAATTTGATCCAGAAATAGAATTCGTAATGAATAAGGCGTTAGGCCGGTCCAGATCTGAAGAAATCAAGAAAAGGTGTGGTATATTATACATAAACACAAACGAGGGTTGAAATTGTGGAGGGGTACAAATATACGTTAGTGAACACAAACACTTTTGGGAGTGGGGGTAAATGGAAACCAGATAAAAATTATAATTAAAGGTGTGGGGGAAGATCCAGGTAAAGAAAATTTTACCCACCCAAATTATAAAATTTATTATACCACCCCCCAAAAGGTGCAAAGGCAGGCAGGGAAAAGTGGGTTAAAGTGTACAGCAAAAACCCACAAGTATGTACGTACGTACACGCAGGTAAAATTGCAGACATAGCAGGCTTGCTATGCCTACAAGGAAACCCACGGGTACATACGTACGCACAAGAAAACTGCAAGTACAAAGCAATGGACACTTATGTACGTATATACGCACTAGAGGGGCGTCCAGCTACCCAGCAGAAAATCAATAGCGGACAGCCTTCCTCGTGCGACTGCAAAAAGACACAAGTACGTAGCTACAGTAAGACCCAAAGATAATAACACGTGACTGCGTAGAAGTGACAAGATACAGAGGACAGAAAACACAGAAAACAAGCCAAGTGGCGGACTGCCGGTTATGAATAAAAGATACCGTAACCCTTTTCTTATTTTAGGAGTACTGCCTGGTTCCTGACCGGACGGTCAAGAAATGGCTTCAGCTTCTCAATATAGATGATTTCTTCTCCACACTGGGCTCCAACTTTCTGGATCTTGAAGTTGACTTCCGACATTTTCTCCAGTATCCTGTACGGACCATCAAGTTTTGGTCGCGTCTTCTGACACATGCCGGAAGGAGTTCCTCCTGTGATTTTTCTCATTACCAGCATGCCTGGCTCGTAGTGGATCGGGCTGACCTTCTTGTCGTAAGCCAGCCGATTTTTCGGCGTTGAAGCTTCCAGGCCCTGGCGGGCTGCAGTCCACGCCTTATGAAGGACGGAAAGGTGGGACCGTTTGTAAGAGTCATAGTTCTGTACGACCTCATCGTTACGACCGTCAAACAACTGGTCCAGTGGAAGACGCAGATCGTGACCGGTCATAAGGAAATGGGGAGAATCCCCTACAGAGCTATGGATGGACGTCCGGTACGTACAAAGGGCCCACGGCAAATAATCGTCCCAATTGGTCTCGTAAACATCCACATACCGGCTGAAAATCGTTCGGAGTGTCTTATTCAGTCTTTCGACCACGCCGTTCACTTGCGGATGATAGGATGTTGTTCGTTGCAGTTTCGATCCACTAAGCTCGCACAGAGCGGTAAACAGTTTGGACAAGAAGATAGTCCCGCGGTCAGACAGCAGATTTGAGGGCACGCCCCACCGAGAAACGAGACCGTTGAAGTAGTAGTAGGCGACCGTTTCTGCTGTTTCTGCAACCGTTTCAACAACATCATGCAGAAAATGCAACATTATTCTGCAATCCGGCCTGTGGACGCAACGAGCCCGGATTGAATTTGGCGCACACCTTATTTGAGCTGATGTAGTCGGCGAGATCTTGCGCCATCGTCGGCCAAAAATGGCGCGAAGCTAAACTCGCATAAGCGGCTCTATGGTTGCGGTGGCCGCCAACCATATAACCACAATGAACTTCTTCCAGTATCATTTGGCGATAGCATTGAGGGACCGCAATGACCTTGAAGGCATTGCCCCGACAACGGCCCCTCTCATCAAGATGCCATCGGAATGATAGACCATTCTGGATGAAGTAGATGGGCCGAAGCTTTTTCAGGTGCACCGAAACCTGCGGATCCTTCGGTTGAACCTTGCGTTCCGTGAGATCAAACAGAGGGCTGAAATCATTCAGGATCCGTCCGTTGCTCTCGCTTCCAGGTAGCGACTGGCACCTTATGGTCTAAGGCGCATATGGCCGGTGGGTACATGACGTCAGTCAGGTCCATCTCGAGTTCGGTAGGCCGTTCCGATCATGGCAAACGCGACATCGCATCGGCAACGACGTTTTCTCGACCAGGTCGATAGTCGATGATGAAATCGAACAGTCGATGATGAAATCGAACTCCTGTAATCGTAGAGCGAACCGAGCTTGACGACTAGCACCCAGAATTGACCTGTTACTCGACAAGTGCTTCACAGCCATATGATCCGTCCGGATTATAAAAAGTCCAGCTGAGACGTATTGCCGGAACTTTTGGCATGCCCATACCACTCCAGCTCCCTCAAGATCAGTGGCAGAATGATTCTTCTCGTAAGTAGTGAGCATTCGGCTAGCATAGGCCACAGGCCGAGTCACCACAGTTCGTGCCGTTTCCGGATTCTTGGCACAGCGAGGCACTGACGCAGGCTGTTCAAGGACAGCCCCCAGGCCGTGATGGCTAGCGTCCACTGAAATGATGAAGACTTTCTCAAAGTCCTGATAAGCCAACACAGGGGCCTGAGTAAGGATCCATTTGAGAGCATCAAATGCCTGCTGACGATCAGAATTCCACTGAAAGACAGCGTCTTTCTTGAGAAGCTCTATAAGGAGGGCAGCTATCTTCGTATAGTCCGGAACGAATCTTCTGTAGTAGCCGCTCATACCCAGGAATGATGTTACGCCCTTCACATCTTCAGGAGGCGGCAGGTTCGCCATAGCTGCCACCTTATCCGGATCAACCGAGATACCGTCCTGAGATATGATATGCCCCAAGAAGGGGACTTGTTGTCGAAGAAAACTGCGTTTCTTCAGTTTGATTCGCAGCCCGTTGTCGCGAAGCTTCTGGAGGACGATCCGAAGCATGTCCAGGTGCGAGGACACGTCCGGCGACGGTATAAGAACATCGTTGATGTGGACAGGTAGGCCAATGAGGACCTTCTCTATGATTCGCTGAAACGTGGCGGAGGCGTTGCATAAACCGAACGGCATAACGTTCATATGAAAGAGCCCCATATGGGAGACGAAAGCCGTCTTCTCCCTATCCTGAGGATCTACCTCTACCTGCCAATATCCTGCAGCCAGATCAATAGATGAGAAGATAGAGCTGCCTTTCAATTGATCCATAATCTCGTCAATTTTTGGCAGGAGGTAATTGTCCTTCTTGGTGGCCTTGTTAAGCCGACGGTAATCAATCACCAGCCGCTTGGTTCCATCCTTCTTGCCGACGAGGATGCAAGGTGAAGACCACGGGCTCGTAGATGGTTCGCAAACGCCTTCCTCCAGCATCGCTTTGATATGCTTCTCGACTTCGGCCCTCTGAGGAGCATTCATACGATATGGCCGACTTCTAATGGGTCGTTCTTGTCCCGTGTCGATGACGTGACGATCGACGTTTGTCCGGCCTGGATTACCAGGACGGGCAATGATACCGTAGAATTCGAGAAGCAGATCCTTCATTTGCCGTTTGAGCTCGTCTGAGCCGGTCATCTTGGCAAAATCGACGTTTGCTTCAATATCCCATATCTTTTCTTCGAGAGTGGGTTCTGGTGCCCGGCGTAATAGGTCAGGAGAAAAATGTTCCCCTTCGAAGCTCTCCTCCAGACCTGATCCGCGAACAACGTTGTCTGTGCCGTATTGGCTGCGAAAACTTGTCGTGCCAGTGGTACCCGAATCTCCCTGTTGGCGAACAGAATTGGACACGGACGGAGTCGTCACGCTGCGCACTTCTTGTGTCTGGTGGGCCCGTACTTGCTGGTGGTTGACCGAGCTAGGATGCTCTTTGCTAGCTCCCTGCTTTCCCGAGGCCGACCGGCCGAGCGCTTGGATCGCTGGGTGTCTGGACCAATCAAGAAAGCGCTGGTAAATTGAGGGGTGGCCTTCGCCCTCAACAACGCATGCCATGCCTGGAATCTCGTCGACCTCTGATACGGGGACTGCTCGGCCCGAAGAAGCACCTTTGGGCAAGTCGACTATGCGGTCGCCCCCATTGTACACCCGAATATACGAAACCTTTGGCGTTATGTCCAGAACGCCGGCCTGAGGGTATACCGCTCGACTCTCAATCACGCCCGCATCAGGTTCGTAGTAGGCGAGACAGGACGAATCCAAAAATGAGCCGTTAACGCGAACAGCTCGGACAGGGCCAAAATGTTCCCGGTTCGGGAAAAGCCTGACTGCTTCCCGGACGCATAGGGTTACCGCAGACGTGACCTCAATGCCATAGGCTGAGGCAATAGCTTGCAACTCAGTCCGATTTAGGAACAAAGCACGGTCTCCAGTCGCTGCCGACGTCTCAATGTATCCACCGCGAGGATGCACCGTGAAGTCCAAGGAAAACAGGAAGTCAAATCCAAGGAGGACCTCCTGCTGTAGAGTCGGGACCACGTAGAATGAATGTGTTGCCTGAAGATTCTTCAATCGCAAGGTCAATTGGCACTGACCAAGAATAGTCAATTGATTACCTTCACCGGCTGCCGAGATGGAAGTAAGAGAGGAAACAGTCATTGGAACTTGAACGTGGTCCTTGATCTTGGCGTAGAATGATTTCCAAATCAGGGATACAGTGGCACCTGTGTCCACTAGCGCCAAAGCTGCCACCGGGCCGATGCGAACCAGTACGTAGGGAGCATGGAATAGGGCAATCTTCGTGGATTTTTCGACGTAAAAGACGCTTTCACCTGCGACTACCTGCTGAACGGGATTACGTATGCCGTCAGACAAGGCCAAAAATTCGTCGTTTATCACGATTTCATCTCCCGTACGTACCACGTGATGCAAGGCTCGAGTCCGTTGACGTTGAAGGCTCGCATACGGCCGGAGGGTCAGCTTCCAGGTTACCAGGAATGTCCAAGTCGGCCAGATCGAAAGCCGTGAAACCATTTAGATGTTGTAAAAATGTCTCTAATACCTCTTCGAATTCATCCATACGTTGGGCTAAGTGTTCGGAGGCTATAAGCCGCCGCCGTAAGCCACTTGTTGGAATTTTCCAGCTTTCGGGCTTCCTTTCAGAATTCGCTATGAAAGCAAACCAAATTGTCCCAATACGCCAATAACATATCTGCGTCCAGGTCACCGAGGTCAAGGGCTGGAGGAAGTTCCTGATCCGAATTGGATGGCTGGACGGCCAAGGTAGGTGATGGCGGAGTCATCTTAACCTCGGGTTTTTGCCACTGACCGTCAGTAGACCGGCGTAGAGTCAGTTTAGAAAGTTCGGTAGTGCCAAGCCTCCGAGCTTTGGCCTTAGGCTTAGACGTAGGGTCCTTTAGGCGTAGACCGATGTTAGGGCGGTCCCCGGGGCTCGTGTTACGAGCCCGGGCTTTCTTCGTCAACAAATCGGTACGAGATTACGAAACCGAAAGAGTCGCCCGACTCGCTTCCTGAAGAGAAATGTGGCTTTCCATAGAAGAGACCTGAACACCGACGGATAACGACAGGCTCGACTTCTTCTGCAGAGTGGACGTACTGTCCGGGTAATCACTGGAAGTAGACGCCGTATCCGTTATATCATTCTTCTTACCATTGTTTCGCTTCTTCTTAGACCCCCGTTTCTCAGAACGGCTGTGGCTAGGGTCCCGATCCCTGTCTTGATCACAGAGGTCCCAGCCGTTCTGGCAAACCAAATGTTGGCACGCATGACGTGGGAAACCCATGATGCAAGCCCACTCATCTGGATGATTCCCGACCTGCAAAAGAGAATCGTCAGTACCTTGTCCATCCTGATCTGAGAGCATGAATACCTGTCCACTCACTAAAGTCGGCAGAGTATCTTCGCAAAGGACAGCGGGCGAAGAAAAGGGTGGGCAAGTGGATAGATGGATCGTCGGATCCGTTCCACTAGGGATGACCATTTGGACAGCAGGGGAGTGCGAGACTTTTTGGGGGCCCCGCTCCCCTGTTACTCGTTTCCCTGGTTCTGACTGGAATTGTCACCTTGATCACCTTTACCACCTTGCCCTCCAGAACGGTTGCCCTTCCCACGGAATTGCTTCTTAAAGCCACCACCGCGACCAGAGTTTGACTGCTGTGTCTTCTGCCTATTATCAGACGAAGAATTCGGGTTCTCCGACGGAAAAGGCTCCTGGAAAACCAGGGTGCCAAATCTAGTGCTGCGGAACATAGATCCACGACGAGGATTGCTCCCGCATACTCGTACTGAGCGGATATAGTGAAGGCATCGCAACCAGAGATGACCATCAGTTCCACAATAGAGGCACGCAGAAAAACCCTGTTGATCATTGCGATTTTTCATCGCGGCACCAGCATTACCTCGTGATTGCTGATCAATGAACATGCAAAGATTTTCTTCGTCGAGGCCTTTCATGCTTGGATCATCCATAATAGCACGGGCAGACGCCCCCTCTGGCCGGGAAGGGACAGTCAGTCCGGTTTTCTGGATTACCAGGTTCTGGAGATTCTGCATTTGACGCTGCAGATCTCGGATATATGGCGGATACGTCTCCTTATCCGAAGAGGATTGGCCAAATCCCTTCGAAAGCGCAGCTACGGCCTCTAGCTGTGATTGTGGATCGCCTTCCTCGACCATCGTGTCAGACGACATCTGAAGGACGTTGACAGCTGCGGCCAATCGGACAGGACCCGCAAAAGATGGTGAGGCTGCTTGAGCCGGCAAAGCTGGCGGAGGCGCATCCTCTTCTGACGATTCAGAAGAGAACCTGGGTCTGGCCAACGATTGACCAGAACGTGATCCCATGCTCAGTGCCACAGGACGACGCGATCGACGAGGCACTGGTGAAGAGGTCCGTAATGGGGTGGAAGGGAATAGCCGAACTGGCTGTCGACTCGTGGACGATCGGGTATTAACGGTCAGGACGAATTCTGCTCCACGTTGCTGCTGCGAAATCGGGAAAAAGGTACCCTGGTACGCCGCCCGCGGCGTGTGTACAGTCAAAGTAGTGTCAAATATAGGGCCAATTGGCACAGAGGGGAGGGTCCCCTGCGTCACACCAAAATTAGAACCGTGACTCACCGGTGGGTCAAAAACAGTCCAGCGTCCTCCCAAAGCACATGGATCCCAGGAGAGACGGCGCTCATTTGTGGGAGACCAGGTGTTTACAATAGTCCCGTTCGAAGAAAATGGCTCCATAGGTGGAGTAAGACCCAGGTTAAGACTCAGGTCAAAGTCCATATTTAGGTCCGCCAGCTCCGCAGAAGAAAGAGCTGGGCCAACCAGTTGGCCAGCCTGGGCAGCCAGGCCTCCAGTGTCTAGGTTCCCGAGAGATAGAAATGTCCCTGAAGGGGAAACCGGATCAGAGGTGGATAATTGTCCCAAAAATGGATCCCGCAGGATGACCGTCCGGTCCCCAGGGCTCGATTGGAGGCTGGGACGAGGGGTGTCGCTGGCGTCGAAGGCCAAGTTCCAGGTAAGGTTCGGCAGTGGACGATCGATAAGCGAAAGCTGAAGACGAATTTGGCCTGACAGGCCGGTTAACTGATGTTGCGTAGGATCGAAATGCGCTAGCGAATCAGTGTCCGACCCGTACTGGGTGGTTTCTTCTTCAGGATCGTCGAATACGGCACGAGCCCTGCCGAATTCCGTCGATATGGATAACGAAGTGGACTCACGACGACCACTTTGACGATTATGACCAACGAAATCAGGAAAGGGAGCCAGATTGGTCGAACTGACCGATTTAGAGGGAAGCGAATCTGCCTCGGCACGAGCCAAGTGCGTCGTCAGACGCTTCGGAGGCTCGGCGTTGACAGAATTCGACTTTGGACGCATGGACGGACAGCCCACGCAAGATGAACCACAAGATTCCAGATCTTATCGATTGGCAAGTGAGGCTTCTCGCACGGCTTTTTCGTGCAGTCGTCTGGACGTACGTCTCTCGAACAGTTTCTCCATACCAAAGGTAATTTCTATCTGAAGTACTTGAATAAAAGCAAGGCACAATTATACGTACGTACCCCAATTATAATGAAAATTTAAAATAAGAATACAAAATTAAAGATAATTATGAAAATTAGACAAAAAATAGGGACTTACGAGACCTAAAAGAGAAAATAAAATTAGACAAGTATAATTATAGAAAAAATACAAGGAAGAAACCAGGTTACGAATTAAAAATTGATAATAAATAAAATTATAATAGTTGTAACGAAAATTATACCTATCTCAGAAAAATAATCCCAAAAAAAGTCCCTAAATTATCTCAAATAATGTACCCCAAAAAAAAAGAAAAACTACAAAATTACACAGAGATCAATTATGAGACAAGAATACAGACTAATGTATGACGACTAATATACGTATACACTGAAGAGGTACAAAATAGCTTGTACAGAAACTGTATATGCAGGTCAGTATGATACAGACTGTGTAAATAAAATGGGCGTACGTGGACAAAGGGCACAAAAATTTACAGCCTAATGTACACAATAACAATGACCACAAGACAGAGGTTATTGGCCATTCAGGCTGGTTATATTTGACAATAGACAGAAATTGGAGAAAACTATACGTACGTATATAACCCAGATAAACTTACAAAAATACCAGCGAGTCCGCTCTCGTTGGTGAGTTAAGGAAAAGCATAAGTTAGGTACGTAGATTCGTAAAACGGCGCAGAAATCTCAGGACGAACGTATTGTTCTTATTTTCAGGCGCCTTCGGAATCTTCAGCTGATCGTGGCGATTTGGGATAATAGTGGCGTACTGCCGACCCAAATTTCTGGATTTCGTAACGTAGATGGAAGAAAAAGCGCGTTTGGAACCGGTACTGGCGTACTGCCGTTCGTTCGAGTTAAAGATCGTAGATTCGAATGTATCTCGGGAAGTGGCGTACTGCCGTTCCGAATTCCAATTGTCGCTTCGAAAAATCACAGGAAATCTCAGAAATTGATACGTTATCGTTGGGGAGCGGCGTACCGGCCTTTCTCCCAAGCGCCGATCAGAACAGGAAGAAAAACAATACGCAAAAGAACCAGGTTGCGTCCTGGCAGACTAATGTCTGGCACCACAACCGGTACAAGCGAAAATAAACACCCAGAAGAACCAGGTTACGACCTGGCAGACTAATGTAGCGGAAGTGTTGTAATGTAGCGATTACCAACAACTTGCTACTGGAACTGCGCCCAATGGATAACGCGCCTGGCCGAATATAGAGAGCCAGTCCGTGGGGAGCCTCGCCAGTAACAGATGTTACACGTACAACTAACTTAGCTAAACCTAGATAAGCCCTAAATAACACACCTAAATAAAGATGGTTTAATAATGGCGCGCAGGCCGGAAAATGACAGTTATATTGAATAGAAAGTACACATAGACATGTCATAGCAATAATAACAATAATGCCGTACTGGCGGTTACGTACAAGGGTAACAAACCTTTGCAGGAGTCGGGGAGACCGGAAATACAGAAGGGGGTGGGAAACCCAACTGTCTAGACAAGGGAGCCCAAGGCGAATGCACACAACATTGCTACAAGGGAGGCAGACAACAAACGTGACAAACACAACCCAACTGAATAGGACGGGAGAGGTTTTGTTGAGACCCCCCAGGAGGCGGGGCTTAGGAAAACCCTCCCAGCCAATAGCAACATAACACATATATGCATATGGGAAACACCCAATAGAGTGGGGACGCCTAGCCCAACCCAACCTTCCCCGACCAACTAGTGCATATGTGGCAGCAAGCCTGCAGCTAGCTAGGCGAAAGAGAAGTGTTGAACGTTACATACACACACAATATTAGACACATACATATATATCCTCTACATTAGGGATGGTCAAGGATCAGAGATGTAGATAGAGCCTGATTAGTTCCAGCAAGAGTTCATAATAACTAGTTGCACACTCTTAGTTATCAGCTGGCAGACCATATGCAAAATAACAACCTCCTTCAACTGAGTACCTTCACTTCAAATATTTTGCCCGCTACACTTGCGTGTTGCAGCTCTAAGCAGGCACAATTTACGCGAACAAAGAAGAACTGCTTCCGAGCTTCAGTACATAACCATAGAGCGAGTGAGCGTACACAATTATGTATTGGGTACTCAGTTGTGGGGGGGGTCACCCGTTATTGTGCAGATAATATCTGCCATCTGATTGCTAAGAGTTTAATGCTTGCCATACCTTTAGTTATTATTAAGTAATCTTGATCCCATTTAGTTAGTTAGTTGTGCTGTACACAGACCGCAATCACTACTGAAAAGTTGGGCAAAGCTATACTTACAGGCAGGGGATCAGCCGTTAGCGTGCATAGGATGTGTCATGCTTATAATACATAGACTGCCTGCCCTGCCGATATACTCCTCTGTTCCGTTTATTTTCAGGACAACAATCTTGTGGCCATGAAGAAGATTCAGCTGAGAAATTGCCGAATCACTTGTCAACAGTTCCGAGAAATTCAGGCACTGAAAGAGCTTGAGCATAAGAATGTAAATATGTACTGTATTTCAGTAGTGTAAATATAAATAATACATATATGAACTGAGAAACTGACCCTCCGGAGGTTCATCAATAAAATTTTTCGAAGTAATCTTTTGTAGCGGAGAACTAATTGCGCAATGACATTTTAATATGCAACAAATATGCAAATTCGACAGTAATTGGAAACTGTTGTTGTCTTTTATCTAAGTTTCGTAATGCGTTACGTTGATGAATACGTCACTTTTTACTATTTATAATTATTAGTAGCTCAAAGCAAATGCTCAATCCTCAAACAACGATCATTTTTGTTACATAGTACCCGTTTGTTCTTCTAGATAATGCATTTAGAGGAGGTTTTCCCGTACTGTGCTGGGTTTGTGCTGGTATTCGAGTTTATGATTACCGATCTGAGTGAAGTGATCAATGATTCATCGATCGAATTGAATGGAGCAAGAGTCAAAAGTTTCCTTCGACAACTACTTCTGGGTCTCGAATATATGCATCAAATGCAAATTATTCACAGGGTATATTATTATAGCTTATTCAGCAGTTTATAGATTTAGTTTGCAGTCCTACATCTTATCTGACTGATTTACGGTCTTTGTTCTGCCTGGAGGCAGAACCATTTACACGGAAAATAGATAGGAAATGCACTGTGAAGGGCTTCTCCTGTTCAAATATCGCCAATCTTCAACATAGGTCTCCTATACTGTAGAGCTAGTTTTTTTAACCGAAGGGGGTCAACAAGATAGTTCAAGTATCAGTGTATTAGGGTATTTTAATTTTGGTTTAATTATTTTAACATGATGCCCTGTACAATTGTGTTTCTTCCTTTTGTGTTTATCGTAGTTATAATAGATTTATTGGCCTTCTCATAATTCCCCCTGTTTATTTTTCAGTTGAAGAAATATTTCATTGCACCCCCTAAACTTCGAATATCAATTAACTTTCATGGAATTCTGTTTATGCAAATGAGATTTGCAGATTTTGAACACAGTTCACAACAAGCTACCAGTTAGCTCGAAATGTATTTATTTAAGTTTGCAACTGCTGAAGGTATGTATGATTTGAAAAACCAGAGAACTCATCCGACTCGACCATATACTATAAAGTTAACTCATTTTTTCGCTATATGCCACACCCCAGTCGCTTTCACCTGCAGGGGTAGTGCCGAATCTAATTTTGTTTTAAAATAGGTGAAGGGAGCAGATCCTATTATCCGCTTTCTGCAATTATCCGAGGCGTCATCAAGGCTACTGCCGCAGCAGAAGTGAACACGCTGCTAGTTCTGCATTCGTGCTCACCCATTGGCTCCACCAAGAAGGGTTTCCCCTCCAAGACGGCCAATTCCTTGCAAATCTCGGACATCACATAAGAAATTATATGGGAAGGAGGGGTGGATTCTGGTACTTCAGCACCATACTCTTTTGATTGAAAATGACACTGGAGCCGACAGGCCCCAAAAAAGTTTGAATAGTTGTGGTAACAGTTTAAAATCAAAATTGATTAATTTTGTTGAGGGATCCTTAGGACCCAAACTTTCGTGTTTGTGGCCGAATATTGCAGATGGTACATTCTCCCGATCTGATCAGCCGTATGTGTAGTGTAGATTAATGCTGTATTCCAGCATTCCAGAATATGTATCCGCATTTACCACTTAAAATCTTTTCTTAGACACTGGTTATAATCTCTGTATTCCTCATTGTTTAAAATAAAGTAAAACTAGATCACTTATCTTAAATCCATCCAAACTCTTCATATTCCCGCCTGATATTCCAGAAGTCAAGAGTCAAAGCACAGGGGAGTGCATGTTTGCCCTTCTCCCATTGTGCGATTTAAGCCACGGAAAAGATAGTTCCATATCACGCCTATTCTAGGGAAAGTACCGTCTTTCACTTTGATTCCATTTGTCTCCGAGGAACACTGTCTGCAACATATCCAACCGATTATATGCTGTTATTGCAGCATATAGTATCTAACTAACTATAGTGCCCGCAAACCTAAGTATAGTGTCAAATTATGTTTCAACCGTCATTGTCAAACTATATTTCAGACGTCAGAGAACTGTCTCTCTCCAATCTCCCCAACGATTCATCGTAAAATAAAGTCCTACCCCCCGAGGTTTCGATCTGTTTCGCTCCGTGACCGAGAAATATTCTGTAAAACAACCTTTGAAAAAAGAATACAAAAACTCTTATAACTTATCTTCAGATATAGCAGCCGTCTTCCACAAAGCATCGGATCCGATCAGCAAGTTAATTCATAATAAATTGAAGCAAAATTGGCAAAATTTTGATGATTGCTTTATAAATAAACCAAACCATACTAAGGATTGACTGCTGGTCGACCGATTTTATGGATTTTATGCTCGGACGGAACATAACCCAAACCTTTTTCAATGGAACATGTTCTAAACAGGATATGTGGTGTAACAGAACGAAGTAGATAAGCCTTGCACAAGTTTGGTTTTGATTTTTCACCCGTCGACAGTTTGTCCCAGCTATTCGGACATTAGCGACAACGATTAAATACTCCTTGGGTGCAGAGTGTCAATCAAAACGTATTTAATCTATTGGCCAAATTAGGTGACTCATCTCGGAAACTTGAAAATCACCAAATAATTTGGTAAAGTTGGTTTCATCATGTGGAAAACTGGAATCCAATTTATTCAAACAATTAGGTCATAAAGCCTAATATGTATTTAAGCCGTTCCTGGACCAGTTCCATACCGTGCAAAACCATCAGTTTTTACGTTACGAAAATTATGTTTTTAAGGCTCAGATGCAGAACGATAACCCTTTTAGGGGTCATCTTGTTAAGTATTTCACCGCAAAAGATACTCGCTGCAAAGCCCATTGAGGTCCTTACTGACCACAAGCCGGTTACAGCCATCATGAAACCGTTGATGGACGACCCGACCCGTCAAGTCCCACGTATATCCAGGTAGATGAGGTGATACGGCCGCTCGATGTTTGCATCCAGCACAGACCGGTAAGGAGAGCCTGCTGGCAAATCCGCTTTCAAGGTTAACACCTGTAACCAGGTTAGCACCACAGTGAGTCCACTTGTACCAACCAATCCCATTTCTTCTAACTGCTGCGATGAAAATTCTTCGGCCGTCGCGATGACCAGCTCGGTGTCATAACTATCATGGCGCGGCAGAATGTGTACAGGTGTTGTCCTTGCTCCGCATCAGCCTGCAGGTTCTCCTTACCGGGTCTGTGCTGTATCCAAACATTGAGCGGCCGCATCACCTCCATCCACCTGACTATACAGGAACGTAGAGGATCGTCCATCCGGAGTTTCATGATGGCTTGTAAGATCTTAATGGGCTTTGCAGACAGGAACAGAGAAGTGCTAAATGTCTTCAATGCCTACACCACTGCTAATTTCTCTCTGCCTTGCTTAAAGATTTGGACTGGATAGCAACCACGCGGACCTCTCACCAAACTTTTGATACAGGACTGCTCCTACAGAGTGACCACGCGCGCTAGACGACATGCCAGGAGTAGTATTATCAAAGTGGCACCATGTGGACGTGTTCCTTCTAAGGAGAGGGATATGTTAAAGGGGGAGTTTTGGAATGAAGAACAAAGAGATTTCATATATGAAAAGTTGTTAATGAAGTTATGAGCCTATGCTTTGACAGAGAGTAACAGTGAAGCTACCACTTATATACGTTTTTTGTTCTGCCTTTTTGTCTTGCATCGTTCCGTTCATTAGGAGTCATCATTTTCGAGCACGGCAATAAGTCCGACCAAGCTTTCCAAAACCAAAAAACAGGAGATGAGATGATTTTTGGGACTTGCTAATTATTGTAAGAGATTTACTAAGGACTTCTCGGAAAAAGCTATTAAACCTCTGGACGCTTTGTTGACTAATTGGGCTTCTTGGTGTCGGTCAGCCCCACTAGAATCAGCATTTTCGTCTTTGAAGCAAGCATTGTGCACCACTCCAGTTCTTGACTTCCTCGATTAGAATGTTTCTTTCAGATTGATAACAAATGCCTCTGCTATTGCCGCTGAGGCGATCCTGTCTCAAATAACCGATCGAGACTGCAACAAGCGCCATACGCCTGAATATCAGATCGCTACTTCCGATGCGCGGTACCGAGCACAACACTTGGCAAAGTTACGAAGATTGCTCTTCATTCTATCAATAGTTAGCGATCGTTCGAGTTGGTGGCCGTTCATGGGCCCTTGACTCGGACAGAAGGGCATTATGGTATTGACCACTTTTCAAAGTTTGTTCAACTTTATGCTTTATAGACCGCATAGGAGATATCTTGGAATCTCCTAAAGTTCTCGATAACGTCTAGTATACCTGACAACATTTTATCGGACAGAGGTGCTAACTTTACTCTACAGAAAGCTGGGAATTCAAGGTAAAACTACGGCCCATATCACCCCGGAGGTAATGGTTCGGTTGCGAGGTTCAACTAGACACTTGGACGTAGCCTCACACACTATTTGACGAATCACAATCCAACTCGGACTTATTCCTGGACACAACGGCCTTCGCATACAATACCTCGCCTCATGAGATAACTCAGGCAAGCCGTACGAGGCGGTATTTCAGTTCATGCTAACACACCCAGCGATTTCTCAATTCCTAGCTCGGCAAACCCGCGTCATCGACTTCACATCGACGTACGGAGAATTCTTCAAAGAAACCTCGAAGTTCAACGATGCCATTTGGAACGGATGCCTTTTGAGCGGCTAGCTAGTTTTCTGTGAACTCGCGGGTTTGGTTTGGAACTTCAGGAGAGTACCAGGGAAATCCCGAAACTAGATGCCCAATAGTTGGGTTCTTACACAGTTGTGGAAGGCAGGGGAACTAACAGTTTCTTGCTACGTGACGTGGTACCGGCAGATTAAGCAGTTGTCATGTCAAGCATGTGAATTCTTATCATTCAGACGTCTCCCCAGCAGCTTCCGGGCCACTCGGTGGTAGTGGCATCCCTAAATCCGACGGGTAGTTGTCGAACAACTGTGGAAGACAAAAGGAAGAGATAAGGAAGACCCAATCTCGGAAGCCGGATTTTGGGTTTTTGTTTTTGTTTCGTCAGTGTTGAGAAGTTCAAAGTGACTATGCAAAAGTATATTTAAATATCTGTACTTTGATACTATACCTTTATCATCAAATGTTATCAGCTTGTAGTCAAATGTATCTATGACTATCAGCATGAGAATTTACCTGTTGTGATACCTGTAGTTACAACAGTCAGAGGCAGTCGTAGTCGCAGTCCCTGAGCGCAGATACCCACTGCGACGTCGGCAGAGACCATCTAGATTTGATACTGTTAGAAACAACCAACCAGAAACTACAGAAAGTTTGCTGTTTGGTTCATTTCTAGTTTGCGGAGAGCATAAGCGGAAAATTTAATACATCCACACACAGAACAAATAAAAGTTTGGGCCGTTTTTCGCCGTACTGGAAAAGTTTGACTTCAAAGAGTGTTCTGGTGATATATACCAGGTTTTGGCGCGAAAGCGTCTTCTAAAATGTCACTACAGTTTGGGAACGAATTCCAACTTAAGCTTGGTTCGATTGTGCCCGGGGAGGCTCAATTGGTAGAGCGTTGGCCTAGACAGCCAAAGGTTGTGGGTTCGATCCCCACCTCGGGCCCTAATTTTTCGGGTCGGAGGTGCTGTAGTGACAATCTTAGTTTCGTTTGTTCTTTCATTTGCTCATATCGTTTAATATAAACATATGATAACATCATAATCTTGAAGTTGGGCACTGCAGTGGAAAAACAATACCAATTAATGACCGTATTGGTTAAATTAAAAACCGTATAAATAAAAATAATATTGGTTCCGTTTTAGGATCTGAAACCTTCAAATCTACTGCTCAGCGAATCCTGCCATTTAAAAATTTCGGACTTTGGCCTGGCACGACTCCACCTGACAGATGAAATTAGACCCTACACCCCGCAGGTGGCGACAAGGTAGTGAGCTCCATCGATGGGTTACTAAATTAATTTTCTCTTAGATTGTCGTAGCTTTTAAATAATCTTTCAATACTAGCAACAACACTGACGTTGTCCGCAACAGCAACGGCGAAACGCTGCATTACATTCTATTAAGAAAAAATGGCACTAGTGTACAATGAAGCCTAGGCACTAGTACAAATGAAGTCTTCAATTATAGAAAACATTGGTGTATTTGGTGCTGATGTTTAATTTCCCTTCTGAGTGATAGATCAAAGTAGAATTTTCTAATTTAAAAAAATTCTAAAACCCATGTTTTCTTTATTCTCCAGATGGTATAGAGCACCGGAACTTCTGTATGGAGCTGACTACTACGATGGTGGGGTTGATCTATGGTAGGTGTCTTTGTTATTCCGGTTTGTGGTATGTAGTTTTATTTTGGATGCGTACCTACATTTTATATTTGGTACATTTATTTTTAAAACTTTAATTATTTTATTGTCATTTAGTGGTTGTTCGGGTGGTTGTTTTTCTGGGCAAATTATTATTTCATACAGTGTACTTAGATAAAATCATAAAATTATCATAAAATGTTTTATTGCAATTACAGGGCATGTGGCTGCATTTTGGCAGAAATAATCACCCGAAAACCATTGTTTCCGGTATGCAGTTTATCGTACACTCAGTTCTAATCTCCTAAAGGTTCCAACCTCCTAAACATATTTTTCTTGAACAATTTTTAAACAATTCTTTCTTTGAGTAGGATGGAAAAAATTTACAGAAATGCCTTGATTTTCTTGGTGATCTGTAACTGCACAAATTTATTTGTAGGGAGAAAACGATATTGAGCAGATTGCTTGTGTGTTCAAATTATTAGGATCGCCGACAGAAGCAACCTGGCCGGTAAGAGAATAACTGGGTGTCAGGGTTTGCACACAAACTTCAAACATGCTAATTGCATTTATTTGAAAACATGAAACCATAAAGTAATTTCAAATCCAAATACTAAAAATGTCTAACAATTTTTAAAAAAATGAAAATTTTCCGAATTTTGAGTCCTTCAATTCTGATAAGCAAAGCAATAAGTAGCATCCGGTTAAGACTGGACTCCAGGTTAAACCTTGGCCTTGGCCTTGGCCTTGGAGGTACGACGTGGGCAAGGGCAGTACTGGGCATCTCGGCCAGGGGGACCAGGAGGTCCAGGTGGTCCGGGTGGTCCGGGATTGCCAGGGTTGCCGGGTTGAGCATCGGATCCTGGATTTCCGGGACGACCGTCGTTTCCGGGGTTTCCTTGGGTTCCGTTTGGACCAGGTGGGCCAGGTGGTCCTCCGGAGCCAGGTGGTCCAGGCGGACCACGTGGTCCAGGTGTTCCCCGGACACCGTTTTGACCAGGGGGCCCTTGGTTTCCACCACTGCCGGGAGGACCAGGTGGACCGGGTGGGCCTTGAGGTCCAGGACCACCAGCATTTCCAGGATTTCCTGGGGATCCAGGTCCGCCGTCGTTTCCAGCTCCGCCCTAGAATAAGTTAAACTTGGTCAACCTTGTATTTTTGTCACTCTTTCAATTTCCAAGAAAATAACATTACGCAATTCTTAGTTCAAAAATAACTTGAGCCAAAACAAAATTAAATCACCAAATTTAGCCCTTTGTGCACTATTATCGGTTTTGGTTTGCTTTTCCAGGCCAAAGCTGTAGCTAAGTCTTGCAAGTCGTTTGAATAGTAAGCTTACAGGATTTCCTGGTGGTCCCCCGTTTCCAGGAGGACCTCGAGGGCCTGGTGGACAAACTCGACATCCTGTGATTGGTGGTCTTGGATAGGTTCTGGTGTTGCCAGGATTACCGTCATCTCCGGGTGCGCCGTCACCTCCATCTTCCCCATCAAGGCCAGGAGGTCCGGGCGGACCAGCTGGTCCTGGTGGACAACGGCTGGTGGTATCGCACTCTGAAATTGAGAAGTTGGAGTTGTTATGCATATTTCGACACATACATACACAGTAGAGTACGATATAGTACCGTCGATATAGAGCGTTTAGGTAAAATGCAGGAACGTTTTTAGCAGCAGGTGCGATTAAAAAATGAGGCTTATTTCAATACTATTCAGGGCTGATAGCAAGACTACTTCAGTTCAGTCTAAAATGTTTCCCATTATTGCATGGTTTCTGCGAACTCTACTTTAATGCCTTTATGCTATTTGGCTTCTCCGATTTCAGAAAATTCGCTTCGGTATACCAATTTGTTCACTAAAAGTGGCTTGTCTACTGTTTTGATGCACAAATAAAACACACCTTTATAAACGACGACCTTACATACCAATAAATATTTTAATATATATAAATAATAATTTTCTTAATAATTAATAATTCTATAATAATAAATATTTTTTTGAAAAGTTTAGCTAAACTATTAGTTAATGACCAATTTAAATATATAATGTAACTAACGGCATCTTGGTGGTGGCAGAGCTGCCACTTGTCTTGAGTATCGTTCCTGGGGGACTCCTCGTCTCAGGAGTGACACCTCCTTCCAGGCCTCATCAGAGAGGGCCTTGAACTCATCCATTCCCTCGTGAAGCTGAGCACGAATGGAGCTGACTCGATTGTAAACCATTGGGAGAGTGATCATGCAACTCAGCAGAGCGATACCGCTGAGCAGAGCCGCGGCGCCAGCAGCAATCGTACCTGACATTATGGTTTGATTGAAGATCTGAAAGTAGCAAATATTGGCAGAAATTGCAAAATTTTTTCTCATATTTTCTGGATCTGGACTGTTAAAAAGTCGAGAAAGTTTCTAAAATGCCCACAAAACGAAAAACCCGCAAAACGAAAAACCGAAATGCAATCTTTTTGATAAATTCTCAATTTTTACTTGAGTATTCAAGTTTTACATAAGTCATAGAAAATCTGTTACTGGTTTATCATTAGCTGTTTTTGTATATGTCGATACACTTAGTAAAAACTCTTCCTTCAATTTAGTCATAACTTTCCGTTTCGGATTAACCTAATCCACTAATGGGAGCCGAGGGTGTCCGCAATAATAAGAGAACAGCAGGAATGAAAAAAGTTTCAGCTATGCTTAGTGAAAGTCAGCTGACCAGTTCTCAAGCAGGTATAAAAAAAGTTTAAAATAACTGTTTGAATTTGCAGCACCCTTACTTTTGGCACCTCTAAGCAGAAACAGCCCTACTGTACGACAAAACTTACCTGATTATTCTGGACGAGAACCCAGTCTGAAATTCATGCAACAGCAACCCCTTATATAACTGGTGGACGATACGCTCTATTTGTTTCGACGCTTCAAAAAATATTAACTTTAAAATGTTTAACCAATTGTCTACCTCATAAAAACTTAACTTATATTGAAAGCAATAATTTGAGTTTTTTCCTTTTGACATTTTCCTTCTACAGAAAGTCCTAAAATTTGTTTTTTAATTTTATTAGTTCAAGTTTGGTTTCGCTTTTATTTTAAACTTTAGCAATTTCCATCATTTTCTCTTAAAGTTAGCTAAAGTGTTTAAAATGTTTTTAGTAAATGAAAAATTGTTTAATGTCTTCCAACCCCCCTTTTCGAGGAATGGAACAGAACAACTATTTAGGTCAACCTTAACTGGGAACCTTTTTTCAGTTTTGTTACGTGAAGTTACAAAATCAGCACTGCCCGCTGATTTAAAACAGGTCGTAAACAGTTTAATCACGTTCCAAATTTTGTAGTAAAGCAAGTGTTGGGGGAATAAAAAAGTTATGTAAAAAATATTTTGTAAGAAGTTCTAAGCCCTTACTAACGGAAAAGATTAAAAGATGTCCTCGAATGACCTACTCAAATAGAATTGAAAATACATAAAACATTAAATAAATATTAAATATTAAATAAATGAAAATAGAAACATAAAAGGTGAGCAATTATAACTATTATTTTTACTAGTGAAATTAAATTCATTTTTAGGAAATGTCAAAGCTTCCCGATTATGGAAAGATACATTTTCCTGCCTTTGATGGCCAATCCATGTCTCAGATCTTACAAAATGGAGATGATTTTGCAGAAGATTTGGCTTCAAAATGTTTAACCTACAATCGCCACATCAGAATTACTGCTTCAGAAGTAAAGCAACTTGCATTTAGGATCTGCTCCTATTTTATATACAGAGAATGATGGTCACTTTAAAATGTGTGGCGATTTCAAAATAATGCTGCAGTTTTAATAATGATAACTTAATAATAATAATAAATAATGCTGCAAATAATTGCGCAAGATGACAAGGACACGACCACTTTACTAAAATCAACAACTTCTAAGAAGAGGCAAACTTTTGATTTAGTAACGGAACCAGGCATAGACCGATTGGTAGGCCTGATAAGGAAATACCTCCAATGAGCCTGTGGTGCACTGCTAGCATATCTGACTTCGAAGTAGACGCCACGCCACGGCCATGGTTCGATCCCCGGCTTGGCCAATTCTTTTCTTTCAATCCTGCTACTGAAGAGCTAAACGACTCACTACCCTTCTCTCCCCCAGGCCTCGTTTCAATAGTACACGTTTCCTGATTCCTCCCTACTCTGTTGCTTTGGTCCACCAGAAGAGCTACAATTTTACACTACAGACCTCGTTTCAGTAGTACACAATTTTCCTGACATCTCCGTTATACTCGGTTTCTTTGGTCCACGAGCAGAGCAGAGCATTCAATTTTTTTGCAGTATTATTTTGTTATTCTAGGCTCTTCTTCACGAGTATTTCCGAGCAGAACCGCTGCCAGCAACGACCGAACAGATGCCTAAATTGAAGGAAAAGATCTATACCGCGAGAGGTGCTGGAGATTCTGACTTTTCCTGTTCAAGTCTAGAACTGACACCGTAAAACGAAAATGGAGTAAAGGAGGAATGGAAATCCTTACTTGATCTAATGGCTTCCGAATAGATTCGAGTCTACGTGTTTGTCAACGTTAATGTGAAGCGGAAAAGGCTTGAGCAAAATATAATAAATCCTACAATTTTTCTATAGCATGGATGTATGTATCTGCTGATTGACAAATAGAAACAATAATATATCCAGCTGATGTGGGGAACATGGTTTAGTTTTCTTTTTGTTTATTCTTGTTTGCTTTTCAATATTTTATCAAATCGGTATCCTTCATTTTATTTTACCGAGGGGAAGGATCAGCCTAAGCCAACGTTTCTTGACAGAGGATCAGCCAGTGACATCATACTGTGATAACTACTTTCGTAATCGGTTCAGATCTCGTGCTGGTGATCATGATCTAAATACGATTTGAAAGCAACCGTATTCGTGAAGGCTCAGTATGACTATCGATAACGAATTTGGTTAGAAGGAAATTTTTCGCGGCGGAAAAAACTGATTAGTTTATTCAGTCCTTTTTGATGTATGAATTTTAAGATTTGCGATTAGGAAACGATTTCGGAGGACAGAAGTCACCTACGTCACTTAGCTTGCCAGTCAGCCGAAACATCTGAACCTATCTAACGGTGTCTTTTTGTTTGGACTAATCTCAAAGCTCAATTGCCGCCATCTGTCATTTAGGCAGTTTAGATATAAAGAGACCCACACTATGGTTTTGCCAAAAAGTTAAGGTTATCGACAAAAATTTGAAAAATATGTAAGTCTTTGGAAGATGCATAACTTGTCAACTTTGGGTTGCTGGCGCATCCATTTTTATGAGTACCACTTTTTGTGTCAAGTGAAATAGGTAGGTCGAGTCATTTGTGCATTATAAGACTTTGTGGCGGCACTACTTAATAACAAACTTTGTTTTCTGGAGCAAATTTAGGAGTGTTGGAGGAAAAACAATTGAGGCTTAAATGTGAATCCAGCAAATATACGTAGTTGTTTAGAGCACAGCTGCTTAGCCAATCTTCTAATTCTCTCTGTATAGGTAATTTCCTAAACTGCTTGTTTACGTATTGTTATAATTGCTGGTTCCCTGTATGCCTTTCTAGTTGGCAAAGAATGTTCTCGATTTGAGTTCATTTTTTCTTCACAAATCATCATTTAACTGAAGACGAGATACATAAACTGAAAGTTGCTGTCTGCCGAGTCAGGAAACCCTCTAAAAGGTCTTCAAAGAGTAGCAAATTTTGTAAATAAAATTTGTTTGAAGAATTCTACAATTCAAAAAATTTTGTTTCACATTTTCAGGTACCAGTATTGTCAGAATTCAGTCAACAATACAGTTCATCAGCGAAATCCAGTTTCCCATTGACAAACCCCTTCAATTCTTGTACATTTTACGTTCTAAGAATCCAACTGTAAATTCGGATTTGTAAACGCGGCATTATATTTAATTTATGAAGCCGCAACCGCGTTTTACATTCGTTTATAGTTTTACGTTTGTATTCTGCAGTCAGTCGGTATAGTTTCTTTCAATTCAATAGGTACTACAGTAGTATGAACTTTAAAATTGGTTAAACTATTTTAATTTAATGAATCTACATTTGAAAAGCTGCACGTTCTCAGTTGTAGAAAGAAGCTTAGCAAAGTTTGGAAGCCTTAGGTACAGTGAAGTGATTACGCAGGTAATTTGCAAACTTGCCGAACCTGCAACAAATATGTAGCCAAGCCACAACTTCTAACGAAATTCAGTCGAAACCTCTGCAGAAATAAGCAGTTTGTCCTAAACAAATTTATTGTCCAATTTTTATTCCAACAAATCTCTTCCATGTACAAGTTTCAAATACAAGATTTAGATAAGCACATGATAAAAACACTTAACTTCATTCTTTAGTTTCACTACAGTTTAGCAATTTTCTTTTTCAAATGGAAACGAAACCTCATCGCACATATGGCGCCGTCTGGTAATCTCCTACGAAGATCTATAAATTTCTAAGATTCCAAATAATTCTTAATTGCCTTTGCTCAACTGTCAAATCAAATAACTCAAAAAGCATGTCCAAATTACGGTAGCCTAAGGTTTGCCCTTTATATTGACTCTTTTGAATTTTAGATTTACAATGGGAGTCAAACAATCTAAACTGACTCTTCCTGCTAAAAATCCCTTAAATTTCTTCAGCTTATCTGTTCATCCGCCCGGCCATCTTTATCTCACGGAATGTGATCAAGAAATCTTGCAACTGATAACTGATTGCTTTAAGGTTAACTATGATCCAGGTATTTCGGCGATCAAGCAGTACGGCCCCTTTCTAAACATTCGGGTGGATGGAAGACCTATGCTATCCAGCAGTTCTCGTGCCAAAGTATTAAATTTTAAAATGACAATCCTAAAACTGCTGATAAATTTGAAAAATGCTGGCTGGATTCTGTGTTTGGCGCTGGATTTGGCACAAAGCATTGATCTAGCCGTCATGTATTTTAGAAGACAGCATTTTACTGAACACTTATTGGACGCTTATGCTTGTCTAACGCCTAACAGTGCAGATGCGCTACAGTTCATCTCAACTGAGCCAAAGCTTAAATCCGGTATAACAGGAGCGGTAGCTAAGTCGTGGCCCAGTGGTACCCAAGTCAGTGAGTCGGAGCAAATCCTGGATATCACGATTCCCGTTCAGGTCTGGAATTCGGACGCAGAAGATGTGGAAAATCTGGGAAAACGATGCATTCTGGACATCTTTAAATCGCTGGACGAGTCTGGCTTCAAACCGTTTGGCATGGCCAACATAAATGCCAGCGTTTGCTCGTTACTTTTCCTGGAGACGAAGGGCAATCCAGTTGATCAGTATTGGAGTATTTCCTTTGGCGAGCCCAACCGAATCAGCCTGATCGCTTCGCCGACCGGAGTTGTTGAGGCGATCAAGCAAGCCGTGGCTGACTTCTGGCACAGCGACGTTTCCTGGGAAGGCGAAACGGAGCTGGCCTTCGAGTTCCATTTGAACGGATCTCCCTGGCTTCAGACTGGGGGTCGAGCCGGTGACTCGATTGAGCTGGTATCCGACATCCTAAGACGGCTTCGTGAGCTGGGCTGGAGACCGTCGGCAAAGATGGACTTTTCCCGACTGCGAGGTGAAAAATCCACCCTAATCATGGAGTCTTGTCGCTCCGCGTCCCTTCAGCACGCCTGCATTTTCCCCTACGACTTGGACAAACTGGTCTTCATTAACGTTCCACTGGCTTTGAAGGATCGACTGGTCGACGTAATCGGTCAGCGGTGGTATCGAGGAATAAAGAATAACGATAAGGTTGGTAGCAATCGCTACAAGGTGAAGCTTAGCGGATCTCCTTGGAGCGGCAGACATCTAAGCGATAATCTTCAGGCGCAGCAGCTGATGCTTTATCTCCTAAAGGAAGTCTATGACAGCGGCTGGCAACTGGTGACTTCGATGGATCTCTGCAAAGGAGGGCCGATGAACGGCGGCCTGTCCCAGCGGATTGAGATGGAAGCCTGGATTATTGCACAGGAAGACAGTGTTACCTAAGAATGCAATTTTCTAAAATTACAATTCCCCAACAACGGTTACGAAAGTACAAAATAGATAAATAATGATGTAATGCGGGATAGTGTTTTGATGGTGGTGTTTTGACGAATATATATTGGTCCGAATAAGCTCTACACTAACCTAGAAACAGCTCATTTAATATAATTGATGTATTACGCACTTTCGCCCGCGGGTGCCATATGATATAGTGATAAATACTTCTGATCCTTTACTTATTGTGGAAAAAATGTCTCCTTGTTTGACATGCTACTGTTCTGGTAAAAAAGAAAGAATAAAATCGAATTCAACCACTTTGTAGCATATTTGGGTGGGTATTAACAACACAGAGCGTACGCAATTTAATTGATTTAGCCAACCTTTTGTAAAGAATACTTAAGGGGGAGGGGGTCGCTTTTTGGCCGATTTTTCGATCATCTCCGATTTTGCTCATTTTCACATATTTTGTAGTCCTAATGGGTCCCCAAACCAAGACAGGTGCGTTTTGCGTAATATTGCTTCAATCGTTCTGTAGGGGCCTTCAAAGGTTACCTCGACATGTGTTAAACATAGGAAAATGAAAAAGTTAGGTTAAAAAGTTTGTGGCAGAAAAATTTTTCGCTGTATGCAAGATACAGCGCTGCAACCTTGTTGTACATGTTAAGGACATATCAGAGAGTGCAAATAACTCTTGTGGAACAATTCTGTTGAGTGTCGGATTTTGGCGATTTTTCAAAGTAAAAATTTCGGAAAATTGGTGCTTTTTGTACCACGAAAAACAGGACCAGCAAAACATATTCGCCTCTCCTGCACGATTGGCAAAAGCTACAGAAATCGCTTATAGATAGTTGCACTCTACGCATACACAGAATTCTTATGACAGTAGTTGCAAATTTCTACCGTTTGTAGTGCTCTCAAAAAACTTGCCACAAAATGGGCTAATTTTGCCAAAAATCATCATTTTGCACAATTTTCACGTTTTTGTAATAATTTCTCACTCGTTACCCACTCGAAAGTCACCAAAATTGGCATATAAAACTCTCAACGCCTGCCTGGCATTAAGGTAAAGGCAAATGCTTAAAGGTAGAACTTTTCTGTCGTGTCGGCTCCTTTAATCTCTTCTAGGTCACAAAAAGTCAATTTTTGAAATTTCCAAAATATAGACAAATTGGGTATCATTCGATAGCTACTGATGAGCTGAACAACTTTTCTAATAGAACTATGTGTCTGAAATGTAGTATCTGAAAGTTAGAGTAAGTTAAAGTTTGAGGGCACAGTTAGCTGAAAAAGGCTCAGTTCACAATTGATGAATGTACTGTGAACGGCTGGATGGATATTCCGGAGTCGTTTTAGCATTGAAATATTAGCCAATCCACAGAATTAAATTGCCATATTAGTTGACCAAAATTTCGATACCGTTCTGTCTCAACATGACTTTGGAGGGCAAATCGCAGTGATTTTCAAGTTTTCCAACTTTATAGCTGAATATCTCTGTCACTGTTTAGTTTCGAATTCTAATGTTTTGTCTTGTTTTTGAGAACATATGTACCTATATTGTGTATGAAAATGAGCGAAATCCGTGGCTATCGATTTTGACCCAAAGCGACCCCCCCCCTTAAGTATATATGGCATAATGGTAAGCTAATTTGCTAATTTACTCTCTCAGTAGTTAAGCTTGAGTTGTGTAATCGACAATACCAATTATTTATTGAATATTGTATCATCGCTCGAACAGTACGTATTATCCTATGATTGACTTTTAAAATTACGTATCTTATCAGAAAGTTCAGAGTCATGTTCGATCCAATTTGTACCATTTTGGGACAGTAGTAGTGGCAGGATTCACCAACGATTTCCAGATCTCTTTGCACTGAGACAATGGCATATTCAGTTTAGCCACTGACTTGTGTTGAAATACAGTTACTTGATGACAGATCGTTATGTCTAGCGTTAGATCACTAATATAGCAATATTTAGGCAGAGTAAATGTGAGTGCTTCATTGAAATTAGGATTATAGGTAGCAGATTTGGTACTGGTCCTTCGGCGCTTTAAACGTTTACTTCCATGCATTAAGTCAACTCTCACACAGGGGGCTAAAAATAAAAAATAGAAAAATATTGGACATCGAGAACCGAATTTTCGTGGGTTAACCATTATTAGTTACTTATTGGTATGTAAATGTGCCAGTCTTATCACAGTCTTCTGTGTACTGTACTGTATCCTGATATACCTAAATATTTATTGCAGTTGAGGCAACTCACAGGGAGGTCTTTGTTCATCCGGTCCACATAGGTTTCTTGCCTTGATTATGGTCACTGTCAAGCGATTAACGGATTTCAAAAATTGTACCCGAAACAAAATATCACCCGCAGATTCCTAAAAAGATATAAAATTGAAATGCATGAAATGACAGCGAACATTCCTCAAGAGTAATGCAATGACAGAAATTAGCCAACTAGAGTAAAAGCAGTCTTGATAAAAGTAACCAGAATAAAAAACAACTTACAACCGTATCCATAGATTCTTCAGAGTCGGCAGGCATTATTTCAGCCCAAAAAGTAGTAAAGTTATGTTGTGTTGTTTGCAGTTCCAGCGATCCAATCGGTAGTGTACAGCAGCCTATGCATTCATCTTCACAAAATTGGTCATGGTCAAATACCAAAATCTCCAATCGACAGCCTGATACATCACTTTTGTCCACCTAAAACAATAGAGTAACACAGACATACCTACATTTTGAAATGATATGAAAGTTCAACATTTTTCCTATTAAAGGCAGTCTAGTAGCAATGGGAGATGGATTCATTGCTCATTACTACCTCGTAATAAAATTCATCTTCAAGATCCGGGGAACGCGTTTCATTGTAGATCTTGCTCTGATATGTATGTGGAACGCTTCGAGACGCCGGCGTATCGGGAGTTCTTATCTGACACTGGAAGTACGGATTTGGAGGGGCACCGGCCGTTTTTGCCGTCAAATCCGTGGCCTTCAGCAGTCTAACTTTCAGAATGGACTGTTCCGGATCGTGGCTCAGACTGATTTGCAGTGACCCGCACTGACCCGTCGCGTCCGCGCAAACAGATGAAGTACAGGAGTCTTGCTAAACAAAAATAAACAACTTTTTCAAGAGTCACTGGAAACTTTAACGTCTTGTAATATTCAATTGCAGCTTTTTTTAGAAATAATAAGTCTATTATTTGTATTAGTATTTATATATGCACCCATGGCTGATGTTACCTATGTTTCGTGTTTCGTTAGCTAGGTTAGCTTAAAGGTCAGATAAGTAAGGTTCATCCTCATAAACACAAGCTACGTATTTCACTTAAAGATCATCATTTAATGCTATCAGCCATCAACTGTATGTTTGTCAAAGTTCAAAATTTGTATGACAACTGACAACTGTATGACGTTATGGCAGCAAATCTGAGGGATGTCACAAAGTAGGGATGGCTCACTCGACATTCGTATAGATCCCTGTTAATCTGGCTTCGTCTGAGCTGTCCAAACATGGAAACAGTTGGACGTGGGCGCACTGTTAATCCACCAGTGGTTAACTCCTTACCTTCAGATCGTGGAGCTGACGTAATGCCTGAAACTTAAAAAGTGTTAGCGGAACTTATTTTTAAAAGAATATAATCCGATACAGTCAAAAGAACGGTGTGCCACAAAGATGAACAAAATTAACTATGCTATTAACTATTAAATATTATATTATATTACCTAAGGTTAGGTACGTTCAGTTAGCAACAGGAAGGAACACTGAAGTAAATTTGCTCCTGAGTGGTGTAACCAATGAGTGCTTACTATGAAAATGAGGTGAAGATACAGTTATTATTTATAAGTTTGTTCACTAAAGTCTTACTAGATTCCCTGCTTGAGTGAGTTGAGCCAAAACTACCCTCGGCAGCGTTTGCTATATCAGGCATGGACCTAACAGAATACAAAGGGGGAACACAAAATCCTTTAGACGTTTGATCCAAATCGCTAAAATAGAAAAGTAGTTCAGTAGTAGCCACTAGACTAATTCGGTGATTGGCCGGGCCGACTGCTACTTCGGTGAAAAATGCCTGCAGCTGTATTTTAGATTCGTAGGATACCAATGTTAATTCTAAATTAAATTTATTTGTCTGTTGAATTGAAACAAACACCAGTGTGTGTGTATATGCGTTGGGAAGCCGTGTAGTACTTTGAAGTCTGCGGTCTGAGACTATCCTTGACCGGTTTCATATTGCGAGGTATTGTAGGTAGGCTTCCTCTTTCACGCATCAGCGCAGCAGTGTCTTCTATATCTTCCTCATCGGTTGAAGTCCTGCGGTAACGAACAACCTGCGGATAAGATTCCGATATTTCCAACAAATTCTTTTCATACCTAAATAATAATGAAACTAGCGAAAAAGTACACATTAATAAAAACGTTGCACCATCCATTTTACTTCGCAGAACTGGATCCTTTCTCACGACAAAGCTCCCTTCCAAAAATCAGAATTCGTTGCAAGATAAAAATATAAGGAGAAATGCAAGTGCATAATATTAGCACCACCCTCATGTTCTTCGTACTTTGCGCCGGTTTTATTTGTACTTGGTAAGCTAACACCTGCTAGATAAGCTACTGTACATATTACATCCGTTTCACATCCAACTTGCAGTTAAAACAAAAATGTATCGCACTTTTAGCAGCCCAAAATCTTCTGTTTCTCTTCAAAATCTCAGCTCAGAACACTCTAGTAACTGAGTCACAAAAACTTTAGTGAATTGAGCTGAAACGGAACTAGAATCCAAGTTAAGTTTGATTTTATTTAGAATAATTCAAAAAACAACATACCAGTTTAACCTTTGTCTTCGACTGATGAATAGAATAACTATAATTACTATTAGAAGAGCCACCAAGACCCCGCCGACCGCCAATGTAATTGTCCATAGTCCAAAAAGCTCTCTTGATTTGGGAATATTCGTCATTAAATCTTTTCCCATTTATGAGTAATTAAACATATCGGACATATATGAGGAAATATACAAATAGCACATCTAAAACATGATCATACCATGAGGCCCACTCACAAAATTTCTAGCTTTGTTGTAAGCAAAGGTCTATATTTATATGTATTTATATGTAAAAATACACAAATTCTAAAACTACAGTCACCTTGTCCCTTAAATCAGAAGAGCAACATGAAACACAAAGGAAACTACGATTGCCTAATTTGGAAGTCTGTTAACAGAAGAAAGCAGACACCAACGGATTTTGCCAATAACCTGGAAGTCGTGCTGAGTGTGACAAACCACCAGCGATACACCCAGTTATTAGACATAGTTACCATAATTAAACGACTGCCCGACACAGGTGGACAAGGGGGGGGAAGGGGGAATTCCCCCCCCCTCGGCGAAGTCGCCCACAAGGGGTCTCGAAATTGCTCCCACAAGGGGTAAGAAAATTGCCCAAAAAATAGGTTTCACGACTAAATTTTCCCAAAATTGCCCGGCTTCGCCGGAATTTTTCATTAAAAATCACTATTTTTTGCTAAAAAACGTCCGAAAAACGTTGTTTTAGCTAAAAAATCGCTTTTTCATTAAAAAACGGCAAAAACGCTTAGAAACCGCTTTCAAAAGTACGATTAAGAAAAATCGCTCTCACAAGGGTACCCAAATTTGCTTCCACAAGGGTCAGTGAAATTTGACCTCCCGTTCAGGTATGCTGTCCGACCTACCTAAACACACACCTGCCTACAACCAAACTGGTTAACAGAATTGTGAACTGGATACCTTGTGGCCGGTCACAAAATATTCAGTTGATCGGGGACAGTGATCATTTTACACATCATGCTAGCTGGCTGAAGAACTGTCAGTATTATATACGCATGTCTCACCATTGAATTACTAGGTTCAATACCACTACTAATACTCGGTTTAATTACTACTTACTATTTTGTAAATGGCCACTTTGGCCCTAGTACAAAATTTCTCTCTAAAGTTACAGTTTGTGTCCAGTCCTGATTGATTCGTGCCATCATAGTTAGGTTTTGTTATTGATGTTTTAAGTTTCACTTTTTCAGCTTGGGTGAGTTGGGTGAGCGAAAAGTGCAACATCTTGTGATCTGATCCTCTAGTTGGCAAGCTGTAAGCGGCAAGCCTTGGGCAAAAAGTGTCACTTTTTCAGCTTGGGTCTTCGCTCAAAATTTGCAGGATTAAACAGCACATTCTTAATGAGAGGAAAAACGTAAACCAGGGGGCCGCCCCCCGTCCCCAATTCCAAGTAAATGATGGTATTTTGATGTGTTAAGATTTTCTTACCTAGGCAAGTTTCTTGAGGTCTAGTTTGCAAAATAGGATCATTGCTTCGTTTGGGTATAGGTACTTCGGTACTTCCCTTTCTCGGGAGCAATGATGCTGATGCTTGCGCCAACATAGGACGCGTCGCTGACAATGGACGCGTCTGGGCTGGTCGATTTGTAAACAGATATGTAGTGAGCTATCAAGTCTTTACGCTTAGCACATACTATAGCATGTGATCACGCTCTAGCCATGCTTTGCTTTTGTCAACTCACCCAACTCAACTCACACAAGCTGAAGAAACATAACTGAAAACTGGCACAAAAAAGTCACACTTTGTGCTGCTGGGTGAGGAGGGGGACTGTATACCTGGGCCACAACGTTAACTGATGGATGAATTGGTAAAGCAAAAGTAAACTAACCAGTATCCGTTATCAAACAACTACATCTAAACAATTTAGACGCTGTAGCGCTGAGCTTTCCTTTATGTGTATGAAAGTTCTGCTATATTAGTGGGACAAATGTTAGCATTTAATAAGTCAGCACGGCAGACCTTTGTACCTAACTGTCTTCTTGAAACATTGAGTTATCCTGCTGATTTAAGTAGTATTTTCTAGATTTTATTAAGGCACAAAAATATTCACTAATTAAGTCTCCACAGTTCACTGTCGTCAACAGTCATATGGTACAACGATTTTCATTTGAAGAAAACACCGTTCTCATCGAATGACGGTAAATATGGTTCGGAAAGTTTCAACTGTTGAGAACAGTGTTAATGAATTAACTAAATAAAAATTAGCATATAGCATAAAACAGCGATTCACTTAAGGGGGGGTCCATTTTTGGGCCACGTTTTCGACTTTCTGCGATCCCGCTGATTTTTACATATTTTATTGCCCAAACGGTGTATTTTAACGAGATTTTAAAATCAAAGTCGTAAGACTTAGGGTAAAACGGGCTAATAAGGGACAAAAACGTTTTGCATTTCCGAAGATTTCACTAAGATGAAAGATTAAACCTTTCTATCTGGTTCATTCAATACGCAACCAAATTTTATGATTTATGTATCAAATTGAAGCTTTGTTTGTTCCAAATTTTTTGCTATAGTGTTTATTTTGCTCAAGTAAAAGAATTTTGGAATATGTTAATAAAATTGGAAAAGATTGCCATTTTTTTCGAAAACCGGGTTTTAAGGGACATAATCAGGGATATTAAGGGACAAGCCTGGATATTAAGGGACAGCATATGATTTGTGTGTAAATTGACCCTACTGTTTTGCCCACTAACACCCCACTCTAATTTGAATAATTTCAAAATAGGTCTAAACACCTCAAGACTTTGAATTTATGCTATTTAAGCCTCAAGATTTTCAAAAATTCAAAAAATTTTAAATTTTAAATTTTTTAAAGATTTTAAAATTTTGTAAAAAATCTTTTTCTTGATAGAGTCTATGATGCTGAACATTTTTTATCATTGCACCATTTGTTGAAAATGCTTCCTGCGTTTACTATAGCAGTATTAAAGTTAGAAGATCAAAGAGTTCTGTCGCTTTTAAGTTTTACTCAAATTGGGAATTAATCACGAATTTTGATAGCATCACAGCCATTAATCTGATATTAGCTAAAAATCATTTGGGTATTCAAATCTGTGTTTACACTTAAGCTCAGATATAGAGCAGAATAATAGGCGGCATGTTTTTTTGATCTTAAGATTACAAAAAATGCTGTACGGAGAGCTAGAAGAATTTTCGACAGGTGGTCCAAGAAGGAAAAATGTACGGCATCCTCAATAGTACCTAATGGCACCAAAAACTTACAATTCCACGGTGTCCCTTAATACCCTGAATTGTCCCTATTTGTCCCCCCAACTAGTGTTGTTGACCGGCCCAATTTTTCGTGGGCCGGCCGGCACCGGCCGGCCCATCTCGCGACGCCGGCCGGTGGCCGCCGGCCCAGAACCGGCCGGCCGGCCGACCGGCCGACCGGCCGGTGCAAAGTTTCGCAGGCTTATCCAAAATACAAATAAAAATTAAGATTTTTGATAGTTTTCATGGCAGATTTTAGCAATTTTAATTCGATAAGCTGCAGAAATTGTCACTGGCCGGTCTGTCTCTTCACATTTGACCGGCCGGCCTATAACCGGCCGGCCGGCCGACCTGTGTCTGACCGGCCGGCCTGTCACCAGCCGGCCGGCCTGTTCTCGGCCAGCCGGCCGGCCGGCCCACTCTGTACCTGTGCCGGCCGGCCAGCCGGTCTAGACTGGGCCGATGCCCAACACTAGTTGGCTCCGGGTTCAAATTTTCGGACCCGGCCTGGACCCGGAGCCGTTAGGCCGGACCCGGACCCGCCCAGACCCGCATCCGGGTACCCGGTTCTAAAAAGCGAACCAGTTTGCACTTCAAACACTCACTGCATTCTTAAATTTCACTGCAACCTTACTACTGTAATAGCCCAGTAGCGAACAAAACCTATGATAAGCTTTAGGTTAACTTATTTTACGTATCACGACAATTTTGAGTGCTAGGGCTAACAAAAGCAGTAGCAGTTTTGTGATAGTCCTGAGACAGTGTGGAGACTGTCCGTCGAACAAGTTACGAATGCTTTAGAGGAAAGAATGTGGCTTGTATTTGAAAACAATGTCCTTGAGCTTGTTTACTAGATTAAGTTTTGCGTGCATTGCAAAACTTTATGCTAACTTATAAATTCGAGTTGTCATATTTCTACTTCCAATTCTAGCTACTGCATATTATTCTAGCCCAGCAGAGCAGCACAGATCAGAAAGACCTCCGCTAGACAAATAAACATTGTATCTAAATGCCTAACACTCCGGTTTCACAAACCTTTTATTAGAAATACAACAAATTGTAATGTTTTAACATCCCTAAATGTACCAGAATCCAGTTTTCTTCATTATTTTGGATCCGGACCCGGACTTGGACCCGCAGGTACCCGGACCCGTACCCGTACCGGTACTCTCATCAGTTACAGACTTAGGCTTTTTAATTAACAAGAATTTTAAATTTAGCGAGCATTGTTCAAATATATGTTCTAAGGCTTATAAAATGCAAGCATTGATTTTTAGATCGTTCAAAACAAGAGAGCGAAATTTTATCATGAAAATGTACTCAACATATGTTAGACCAATTGTTGAATCAAGTACAGTTATCTGGTCTCCCTACCTGGTAAAAGATATAAATCTAATAGAAAATGTACAACGTAGATATACTAAACGAATACCTGGATTAGTCGACCTGTCGTATAATAATAGGCTACGCGAACTTGGTTTAAAGTCATTAGAATATCGCAGACTGATTTTTGATTTAAAATTTTTATATAAAATTATATACGGTATGGTTGACTTAAATTTTGATTCCTTCTTCCGTTACGCACCCACTCTAGCTACTCGAAGCCATAACTTGCGTTTAATGCTTCCACCAAATTTAGCCAGAGATTATCTACAAAATCTTTTCTTTCATAGGGTCATAAGGGTTTGGAATGCACTCCCCTCTGAAGTAGTAAATGCTGAGACCTTTGGAGTTTTTTGTAACCGAATTGATCGTATTGATTTGACTGCATTTCTAAGGGGGCGGAGGGTTAGGTGATCAGGTCTGGTCCTCCTCCGTCTCGCTCGAGGATGTTTTTGGTATTGGTTTTCTTTGTAACGATATATGAACTCATACTTAAATGAAACGGTTGTTTTTTTTAGTAAATGTTTTTCTTGTTTGTTTATACTAACTTCTTTGAGTAAAATCTGTTCTGTTCTGTTCTGTTAATTAAAATTCTATTTCCAAGATACCTCAGTTTAACATTTCAGCGTTATTTCAATGTAAAATTTGTTCAGATTCATCAATGTTTGTCGGGAGATTTTTTTGGCGCGACAACTTTTTTCACTGCCTATGACACATAAATTAACACATAAATCCTCAACTTTGAGGTGAAATTACTCGACAACCGTAAGTCTTAAGACTTTGATTTTAAAAACTCGTTAAAATATACCGTTTGGACAATAAAATACGTAAAACTCAGCGAGATCGGAGAAAGCCGAAAAAATTGCCCAAAAATGGACCCCCCTTAAATTGGCAAACCTGCACCCAAATTTTAAGGAGATAATGACCTAAAATCGGGGAAATTCTGGTATTTGCTTAAACCTTTTTGTTCAGTTTAATGGAACGCTTGAAGACATCATTTGGTTTACATGAAACTTCATTGTGACTGCTGAATTTCGAAGACAAAAATTGCTCAAAACAAAACCATCAAATAAACCCTACGTCTTCATTTGAAGAGTAAATACTCAAGCACTAAACCTCAGCAAACTGTCCCTCCATGCTTAATTGAGCTTGAAAACTCTCAGAATAATGCATTGTTCCAAAGCCCTCTTTCTAATCAGTAGCGTTAACAAATGTCCTCGAAATGTCAACAGTACATTATTAAATGGCAAGCTTCAGGCAGCAGGCTTTGGGTTGACGAAAAAATAAGCTCAACCAAGCCTCAAGACAAAGGATTTTGTTAGCATAAATTAATTATGGTACTTTAGTTGATTAACAAATGTGTCAGAAAGGCTTAATTTGATGATTCAAATAACTTTTCTTGTCTACTTAATGTTCTTCTAGAATTTTCATAAGATTAAAGGCCAGCATTGAACAAGATCCGGGAAAATTTCGTTCAAGATGGATTTGTAAAGATCAAATTCACCGTTGCACCGTAATAGTTACGTAAAACTCATAAGGGATATAACACCGTCCTGTAACAGTTACGCGAGTCTATAATAAGATGCGTATCGTCGATGCACTACTAACGTAAACAGAACGTTTGGACAGTACACATAGTGAAAACAAAAACTGGAAAACGCTAGATATGAACCAATTTTGGTTTGCTGTATCTGCCGTTATATAGTTTCCAATACTCAAAATGGTTTATTACTGTTTTTCTAAATTTACTTTCTTCCAGTGATGTTAGCTTTCGATTGCTTGATTGATTTATATCTGAGCTACTGAACTAACGCCAAATACCATTTACTGCAAGAATAAGCAGTGGATGGAAAAACTGTCAACTGATATATTCTTCTAATTTAAGATTAATTATTTACTACACACCAGATTAATGATTTAAGAACACAGAAATCACCGGAAACATGCAGAGAAAAACACAAGCATTTTGACCCTGTTCCACATATAGTTAACGCTACATTTTACAATAAATGTTCGAGAACATTCATAAAGTTAAAACAATTAATATTCGATTTTCAATCAATTTCCTATTACATTTTTGTGATGCCAATGCAAATAAATTGGTATGATGATGCATTGCAAACCCAAATTTCATAGGACAGTCACATCAGTATCGATGAACCTAAGTTAATTGTTAAACCGAACTTTGCAGGCTGATAATTGATAATTACTAATTGCATAAATAGTCTGTGCATAACATAACCTATGTAATAACCTATTAGGTATCCTGTGATCTGTGCATTAGTAAACTAAAGTTTCTGAAACAGAGATACTGAAATAAGAACGTTTTAGTTCAGTATATCTGTTTCACTGTCTCCCTGTGTATATTAACTATTATAATCCCTAGTTATACAGTGATAAAAAATACCCATTTTTTATTTAAGCTTATTTCCTGTTTATGCGTACAGATAACTGGTGTTATCAAATTTATCAAATCACCCACAAACAGCCGCTCGGCAATAGAGTTTTGAACTGAACAGAGAAAAACACCTTTTATGAGCTGAGCTCCACTGCCTAAGACTCATTACTTTAATGACATAATTTAATAGCATTAGATTTCGAATAGACGAATGGCGACTGAGCAATGACACGACTTATTTTATTTCTTCTGTTTTTAAAAAGACAAAACGATTAGGTATACAGTCAGTAGGATATTATTTATTTGCACAGTATTTTTAATTTTAAAACGCATGTCAGTTATCCTAGCAAAATTCTCCCTAAAATATTATCAGCTACTACATAACTCATAAATCCACAAGAGTGACATGTTTAATATTTAGCTAAGCTTGGACAGCAGTGTGTCGTCTAAACCGTTGAACCAGTAAAAGTAACAGTATAGCTCTAAATAAGCTGTTAGGTCCTAACCAGCTATACCTATCTACCGGCTTACTTCTAAACCAGAGAACAAAGGATAGCTAGCTAGTTACCATGTGCTATCCTTTATTTTCCATTCAAAAAAGTTTTCACATGACAGAACGTTCAAGAATACGTATGTCAGGGAGTCTTAATATAACTCGTTTCTCACGCTAGAACCCATTAGCTTTAATAAATTAGCAGTGCGCCTTAGACCAAACTGTGATAAAACCAGTTTGACGGCAGAATTAACTCATTCCAAGGATGGATTAAAAGAAGAAAAGAAACGGTGTGGTAACTAATTTCAGGATAATTTGCCGCCACTGATTACAGAAATATTGTCAGCTTTGCTTTGCTAAGGTCAAACAAGTACCATTACAATAAAGAAAACCGTTTCATTGAGCACGGAAACTGAGAAATATTGGTCTCCGATGGGCTCTAACTCTAAGTCAGAATTGAGCCTAGACAAAAGTCTCAAACCAACCTACTGAAACCAAGAAAGCGGAACCTTTATTGGAGGTTCAAACTGTTCTCACTGAAGAAGAGAGTGAAAAATTTTCGTGACGATTAATTCAGTTAGAAGAGTCCCGAGTGGGAAATAAAAGATAACAACCAGAAAAAGCAAGGAATAGGGTGGCTCCAATTTTAAAGATGTGCGGCAGCTTTAGTAACTATGTCTACAGTACAGCGATGTTCTGTCTATGCTATTTCCTCATAAAAAATTTATTACGCGAGGGTCTCTTAAAACTTGGCTTTTTTGTTTTAATGCAATTTTTCAATAATTAATGAAATATTATACTTATGTAGTTTACTCAAGTTGGAATATTAGCGTAGATCAGTCAGTGGTACTCTTTACTTGACTCAATGTGGCGTAAGGATCTCTTTTTTCTCCAAGGAATTTCAAAATTTCGTACCAGACCATGGCATAATATATTATTTTCAGTCTGCGAGCTACAAAAGGAAAGCGTTGAGAGAAAATTAGCCTCCTCAATCTCACACAAGCTTAGCTCATTTATCGCTGCCGATAGACTATTGTGAAGATAGACATTTCGTGAAGTTAGCACGCACTCCTAAATTATGGAATTATTTGAGAAATGTTCAATTTGACAAACGCTCAGCGTTTTGGTGACTCTTGTCTGAAATCGTAGGTACTTTAGCTAACTTCTCATTAGGTTCACGCTTGAACAAGTTAGTTGAGTTTGGGTTGAGTCGAGAAGTGGTCGGGGAATTCAAGTGGGTTCGATCCGATTTTTGGGGTTCGCGCATTTATCGTCTAGTTGCGAAGTTTAGGTTATTTTGTGACGTTTTGGCGCTATAAATTTATTCAAGTTTATGTTTGAAAAGTAATGTGAAATATTTGCATTATTAGTTTGATTTTATAGCTTCTGGAGTCTTGCTGGCTCATTTGTGAAAGTGATAGTAAAATTACTTGTTGTTAAATATTCTTTCTTAGGCAGACTTAGGGCATTTTCTATCGGCATCACACACCACACAGTTACCTAGTGATCTAGTCTTATCCTAAATTATAGATAGTCAACTCGTTTTATTCGAGAGTCAGTACATTTTACCAACAGACGTAGACTCGAACTTCACACTATAATTAATTATAATAAACAATATCAGCGAATCAAAATGATAATCATCGCAATGCAAATATAAAAGAATGTTTTATAATTTGGCCTTTTGGGAAAATGGCAAAACCTTGCGGCCACCTGGAAAATGTAGCATACGCTTCTTTCCCTAAATCCCTAAAAAAGTTTCCCTAAAAATTCATGTGAGAATTGGTGATTTGCAAATATTGAAATCACTAAAACTCGTGAATTGTTTCCGCTGCAATCCCCTCGCCTCCAACCGAACAAATGAAGAAAAATGTTGACAAGAAATGCCAGTGGCCACAAACCTAAAACTTAATTATGACTTTTCTCTGTAGCAAATTCCCATAGGATCAGATCAGCTAAAGAAGTGATAGTTTTTCTGCCCAGCTGTCTTTACTTAACACAAAGCAAAATTTTGGAAGAAAGTCCCATGAAATCTCCTAGTTGTAGCTGATTTTGAAAGTCTAAACTAGGAAAATAAGAAATTTCAGAAAAGTCTTACATGAAGTTGTCAATATCCCACGACAGGACAACCACACACTTGTTCCAGTCAGCTTCCTAATTGTAAAGCCTTAAACAAACACACAAAAGTTTAAATTATAATTTAAGCTTAGCCAGATTTTAAATCATATAGCTTTCGCCGTTGCGACCCTTACAATATGAGCGCTTAGTTAAATCTCAATAGATCACGTTCAGTCATACTTGTCTTCCTGCTCGCTAAACCCTTAACTTTGTTTCACCGCCGTTTCACCTCCTCCTAAATGTAGGAAAGATTTGCACACACAGACGCTGGATAGTTACTCCGTTCCTCTATTTCTTTGTTTTTTCTTCAGGTTTAGAGCTACTGTAACATTTCAACTGACCTATACCAATGTTAAATTAAAGCAAAAAATGAAGGGAAACTATAAATAATCAACATGACAAATGTTGTACCAAAGTTAATTGGGAGAGTTCTGAAATTTACCACCCTAGTAACTTTCTAAAACTAACGATGTGTACATAAGCTATCCTTAATCAGCATTTCTCGCACTTCTAATAACTGTTTGCAGTTGTCGTAAAATAAGATAAAAACAAGTCTCATGGAAAGCTTAATGGTGCGTAGGCCAGGAATCAAACTTCTCATTACAGATTCTTCTCATTAGAGGCTTCCTATAGCTTAGAATTAACAGTAGATGAAGCTTGAAATGTAACTGAACTGCGATGCACCATTTAATGATTTGCGCAAAACTGTGGGACAAAGTGAAACGAACTCTTCTGAAAAAATGATAGGGAATAGAAATTTTGCCTCTGCAACTGACAACCATTTCAGCTACGACAAACCTAACTGAAATTAGCTGAGCAAATTTCTAGACACAGAAATAATCATACCGAAAAAGAGAAGCTCTGAGCTGAAACCTAATCTAGGTATCCATCCAATGTATTGTTGTCTCGTCAATTTTTGAGACTATAACCAAACATATCCTAAAACGCTTTTCCAGGACGAACATTATTGGGAAAGCTTCCTCGGAGAATGGGACCCTGGTGACGCAATAAAATGAGATTATTTTTTGGAAAATTCCTGTTTTTGACACAATTTCTGGAAGTTGGTCCCTTCGTTCCTTTCCCGTCTGTGTGCCTGCCTAACTGTTCACAGTAGCTAAGCAAACGTTTTGCGCAAACGGAGTATTGTTTGCCACTGCATAATTGGAGTTTAGCTTGTTCAGTGTTGACAGAACAACAATAAATTATTGCACATACATACGATTTTATGATAATTCATAAAGCTGTGAAACCAAAAGCATGGAAGACGACGTTTGCAAACAACCAACCAACCTGAGCAATCAGCAGTGTGAAAGCAACCAAGTTTTAAGAACTCATATTCCTCATGAAGATAATGTAAGAACACTAATGCTTCTCTGGATTTTCTTAATATTGTATAACGATCCAACGAAATACGGAATGATCCTTTGAAAAGCGCCTTATTAAGAAGAAATTAAACTAATCCTTCCAGTTTACTTGCTTTCGTTGGGTTGATTCAAGTCTATTGGTCACCAAATGTTGCGTATTGGGCCGCCTTCAAATTAGAATCTATTATCATTCAAAAGTACCGTAGTCCCGTGCTGTAGTCCTTTCAAAAAAGAAGTATCTGTAAATTTTATTGGCTGTTTCTTTCATGCCTCCAAATAAAAATATTTTTTACACAGCCGTTCTAAACGGGAAAACTCTTTCGTGTTCTAGTTGGAGCGCAACGCAAGACAAGCTGGTAAATCTTCAAAATTTTTTACGTGAAGTTGTAACGGATCAAGGTTGGAATGGTCAACCTTTCCGTTGCTGGCGGTAGTAGCTAGGCTAGCTACCCGCTTGGCTTCCTATAACATCATCAATGTGGGCTGGGACACGTTTGCAAGTCACGTAGCTCCCCCAACGTGTATGCGTGGGATTGGGTGGGTTCCCCCCCCTCGTGACTTTGGGAGCTACGTGATTGGGGGCAAATTCTCACTAGGGGGCGCTCGTGGGAGGGTCCAACCCATACACTCGCTCCCCTATTCACTCTTGTTATTTCTGCCATTGTGTACAGTCGCGTTTGCTCTACTATTCTCCCCCTTTATTACTGTGTAAATATTATTGTGTCTCTCCCTCAGCTCTCCCCAGAGCTTGGTACGTTGGCTGACCCCAGTCAGCCGCTGTAACTGTAAGTTAGTTTATTTGTTTGTTTGTGTGTCTGAGGGTTCATCCCAGTATTTTATTGTATTGTTACATTACTATAACTCGTTGTTCTGTTCTTTATTAAAGTGTATTTAGTTAGGTTTGAGTCTTTCTGAGCTCCTGCTAGGTAGGTAGTTCATTCTGAGTGAGTGAGAGTGCGAGTCATCTCGCCCTTAGGATCGGACTATTTACTGCGTATATTGTCTGGCGAGGCTGTCCCGACCGTCTCCTGTAGTCGGTCTGTTATCCATCTGTGCCACGGTCTCCGCGTCCGCTACGTCTGGGCGTGGTAACGGTGTTAGTACGTAGGTTAAACTACTAGCCCCGCTACATTAGGCTGCCAGGAGCTCAGGGATTTCTTGCCTGAACCCCTTCGTAAAATTTTTCAAATTTTTTGTCAATTTTTGTTTTAGTTTCGTTGGGGTTCCCCCCGTAGTTCTTCGCGTTCAGCGCACGAATTTTTTTCCAATTTTCTTAGGTAGGTAAATTCCCCCCCTAGGGTCAAAAATCGGAAAATTTTTTTTCTCTAGGGTCTGACTGTTTGTATACGTGTATAACTGTGTACCTGGGTCTCCCCCACATTAGGCTCTAATACAGCATTTATTTTTGGGGTGAGTTAGTCTAAGGCTATTTTTGGGATTTGAGATAGGAATTTTTACCAAAGTTCGTACCTAATTAACAAATAATTTTGTTGTGATCATTTTTGTTTGTGTTGGTGATTTTGCTTGTCTAATCCCCTTCATTTTAGGTTAATTTTGGTAATTGTTTCTTTTTCAGGTCAAAAATAGTAATTTTGTACCACAATTTATATCAATTTATTGTATTTTGTGTCACTGCTTATATACGTATACTACGGTATTTTTTTTGGGGTACCTAAGAATATTTTTGAGTTGTACTAATTGTCATTTTCAAAAAGACTGTGATGTATCCACTTAGCAGGTGATTCAACTAACATTCAATAGTCAACCCAAAGTAAAGGAACTTAACACATTCAATAACTTATAACTTTTCATTTTTAAAGTTCTTCTTAACTTCATACACTACATCTCCCCCTTTACTGGCGAGAAAACTCCCCAGTATAAGGATCGAATTGTTCAGGACGCCGTCGAGGCCGATTAGATCTTCTTACAGGCATTGGATTCTGCAGCTCCTGAGGAGGAGGAGGAGGCTGCACAACAGGCTCCTCCGGCCAAATCCTTTCGGCCTGAACTCCATTTGGTCGATGGACCGGGTATGCAATAAACGTATCGTCCTGCACGCAGCTGGGGTCTTCCATTTTATCACCGGAACGCAGCTGGTCGATGTGCCGCATCACCGTTTTTCCCTTCGAAAAGATTGCATACATCCGAGAACCCCGTATACTAGCAACAATTCCTAAGTTCCAGCGTTCTGGGCCGGAATATTCCCGAAACCAAACCTTGTCTCCTGGCTGGAACTTGCGCGTGGGAAAGTTAGTTGGGTGGTTATTCTCTGAGGAATTGTTACCACACTTGGACAGGCTATCCCATACGGTGCGCAACCGGCGCCCCAAGAACCTTTCGGAAGGAGAAACGCCTGTTAAAGTATGGGGAAGGGATCTATAAGTTAGCAGGAATTGTGAAACAGTTTTAGCCAAATCTTTGGTGGATGGATTTGAAGCGGTTAGCGAGTGCTTGAACGTCTGGACAAATCGTTCAGCCTCACCATTCGACGATGGGTGGTAAGGAGCTGAGAAAACATGCTTGATATGATTTTGCTCACAGAATTCTTGAAATTCCCAGGAAGTGAATTGTGGTCCATTGTCACTAACGATACTCTCTGGAATTCCATATCGAGCAAAATATTGCCGCAGAACTTGTAGAGTAGTCGAGGTAGTCGTTGTTTTCATTTCTATGACTTCTGGCCATTTTGAAAATCCATCGACAACGACAAACCACATTCGATTTAAGAAAGGTCCAGCAAAGTCCACGTGGATTCGTTCGAGTGGACGTTTAGCTAATGGCCAGCTTGCATTAGCTTGTTTAGGAGGCATGTTAGCTGTCGCGCGGCACTGACGGCAGCGTGAAGCTAAGAGCTCTATGTCCTTGTCAATTCCTGGCCACCAAACATATTGGCGTGCCAGCGACTTCATCCGTACTATACCAGTGTGGCTTTGATGCAGCTGTTCTAAGATGTAAGAACGTAGTGCTTCAGGAATGACAATTCGTTGAGAACGGTAGACGCATCCTTTAAAGACGGAAAATTCTGAGATTCTTACCGAATATCCTTTAGCTGTAACTTTAGTGCCTTTCAGTAAAGCGGAGCGAACACTTCTTAGCAACCTGTCCTGATCCGTGGCTAAGGCAACACTTTCTACAGTGCATGGCAAGCTTTCGGCGAGGTTGTAGAGAATCTGAGAAAACTCGACATCGTCGGAATCCTTGGTGGTTCCGAGTGATGGCATCCTGGAAAGGCAATCTGCATTGCCATGTTGATCTGTTGGCCGAAAAGTTATTTCGTACTGATGTGCTTTGAGCTTGAGGGCCCAACGTTGTAATCTACCCATGGCCATTGGACTAGCCGAAGTCGGTTTGAATATGTAGGTAAGAGGTTTATGATCCGTTATCAGTGCGAATTTTCTGCCGTACACGTAGTCGTGAAACTTTGTGACTCCAAAGACTATTGCCATCCCCTCTTTCTCTATTTGTGAGTAGTTTTTCTCGTGATCGTTCAAAATTCTTGACGCAAAAGCTATCGGTCTTTCGCTTCCATCTGGCAATAAGTGTGAAATGACTGCGCCAATACCCAATGGGGAAGCATCGCAGGCTAAAATCAAAGGAAGGTTGTCTTCATATGGCATCAAAACTGCTGAACTAACCAATGCTTGCTTGACATCTTCAAAAGCAAGTTGGCATGCTGAAGACCACAACCACTGTACACCTTTGCGTCTTAAGTAGTGCAAAGGCGCCACCATTACAGAGAAATTAGGAATGAAATTTGCATAATAGTTGGCCATGCCCAGGAATGTTGTCAGTTCTTTGACATCCTGTGGTGGCTTCATTTCTGCGATAGCTGAAACTTTTTTTGGAGATGGATGTACCCCCGTTTCATCTATCACATGGCCTAAGTAGTCGACGTGTTCTTTCATGAAGGCACATTTTTCTAAACCTAGCTTAACGCCGTGTCGTCGACAGGTTTCAAAGACATTGTACAAATTCTTCAAATGTTCGTCTTTTGTTTTCCCAGTGATGCATATGTCATCAAGGAAAATGGCTACACCTTCCAATTTTCCAAATATTTTCTCCATAGTGCTTTGAAACAATGCAGGAGCAGAGGCCAGACCAAACTGCAATCGTTTGCATTTATACAATCCATTGTGAGTACTGATGCAAGCCAGCATTTGACTTTCTTTATCCAGTTCCAGTTGTAGATATGCTTGAGACATATCTAATTTAGTAAACCTAGATCCACCCTTTAATTTCTGCATAAGATCTGTGAATCTAGGCAACGGATGCTGGTCCACTTGCAGAAATGGGTTGATAGAGACACTGTAATCTCCACAGAGCCTGATTTTTCCAGTGGGCTTAATCACCGGAACAACCGGTGCGGCCCAGTCGGAAAATGGAACTTTTTCAATGACATCTTTCTTGACCAAATCATCTATCTCAGCTTCAACTTTCGGCCGTAGAGCATAGGGCAAGGGTCGTGGCTTGTGACATTTTGGTTGTGAACCTTGCTTTATCGAAAGTTTAGCTGGGGGAACCCCGCGAATATGTCCTAATGTGGGTTCGAACAGATCCTTAAATGTTTCGACTAAACCCTTTACGTCACTGTCAATTTCATTTACCAAATTAATGTTCTCTACATGAGTAGGAAACGTAATCCCTACAAGGCCGAGCCAGTCCCTGCCCAATAATGCAGGCCCATCCACATCAACAATAATGACTGGCAATATTTCCCTGTTATTAGCAATAGTCACTGTCACGTCTGCAGTACCCAGGACAGGAATGGGGTTACCACCGTACCCAATTAGTCTAATTGAGGACGGTTGTAGGTCTAGGGAACCGCAAACCCTGTCCCAAATTCTTCGTGGTAAAATAGAACGCCCCGCGCCCGTGTCCATTTCCATGTGAACAGGGCAACCGTTAATGTGAACTTTAACTGCTAGGGGAAGGGAGGCCCGGGAAGGGATGTCAGAGGAAAGTTGGTTAATGGGCTGCGATTCATTGTCACTTGCGGAAGAATACTGGTCATCAATATGATTGGTACGGCCTTTATTTCTCTGACGAGGAGGATTCTGTGAACGGTTCGCTTGCGGCAAACCGCCGAAGAATGTCCCTTTTTGTTGCAAGAGTAACATTCTTTTGTCTTGAAATAACAGTTGTCAGGAGAATGATTCCTTTTATTGCAGCGCCAGCATTCCTTCCTTTGCTGTCTTTCTTGGCCTTTCTTGGACTTTGGAGAAACATACTTTACACTTTGTTGACCTTGAAGTTCTTTCGCTTGTTGTGTAGCGGTTTCCATTGCGGAAGCAATGTCTATAGCCTTTTGGAGAGTCAGCTCTGATTCAGCTAATAAACGACGCTGAATTTGCTCAGAAACTGTACCGCAAACAATTTTATCACGCAACATATTGTCAAAGTCCGGGAAGTCACAGAATTTGGCCAAGGAACGTAGACGCGCGATGAATTCCACTAAAGATTCGCCCATTCTTTGTTTGGCATTATGAAATTTAAATCGTTCAGTTATTACATTAACTTTAGGTTTGAAGTGTCCTGACATCTTCTCCATCAGTTCTTCTAAAGTTAACGCCATTGGCTGCAGTGGTGCCACGAGACTTTTTAATAATGCATAATAGTCTGGCCCCAAAGCAGTTAGAAAAATGGCCTTTTTCTTTTCATCACCGTTGATATCGTTAGCCAAGAGATACAACAAAAAACGTTCTGAATAATCCTCCCAGCTTTCCTTCCCTGGAAGAAATACATCGAGAGTAGAGACATCTCTCGTCGCCATTGTGATGTATCCACTTAGCAGGTGATTCAACTAACATTCAATAGTCAACCCAAAGTAAAGGAACTTAACACATTCAATAACTTATAACTTTTCATTTTTAAAGTTCTTCTTAACTTCATACACTACAGCAAGAGTCCATAATTCTGTTATTGTTGGAAGAAGAAGAAGAATAAGGAACTAAAGGGTTTCTCTTCTTTGCATTACGCAGTGGTGCTCCATTCCCCCGTTGGTTGGTGGGGTTTGGCATATAACCCCTACTCGATTGGTGGGCGGGATAGCCAACAGCCAACCAGATGGAAGAGACCACATTTCGTATGGTGGGTTTCTCGCTAGGGATTACTGTAGCACATTTTAAAAGGGTCCTTAATAAAATAATAATGCTGATAAAGTAAATTTTAACCACTGTTTCAAGAATTAAATCTGAAGAGATTAGAGGTCTTCCGTAGAATTTGATTTAAAATAACAAGATTAAAAATTGTTCAAATCCAATTCTGAAAAAGATTGGCATTTAGGTATTACTAAGTTTTATGGGTTTGCATTGTTGGCCACCCGCATTTTGTAGAAGTTGAAATGGAAAACGAAACTTTCTTTGTTGCCTTTCTTTCCATCTTTCCTGATGATATTAATTTTTTGCAGAAATTGCGTAATTGATTAGACTGCTGCAGATGCAGTGATAAACTACTTACACAAAAGTCTGGACACAAAAACAAATTGAAACAGAAATTGTGTGCTCAATTTTTGAACTTTTTAGCAACTCTCTTAATTTTTGATCTTTCAATAGGTCGGTCAGTGAAACAAAATCTACGAAGAAAAACTATTTGATTAATGACAACAATCAAAGCTTTTGTGTCATAAAAAGATGTGAAAGTGAAAACAAATATGAACCAGGATTGAAATTGGATTGATTGTTAACCTTAATATCAAGTTTTGACAGGATTATGTCACCCCAGAAATGGAGTATTTAAGCAGCTCCTTTTCGCAATTTCAGCATCAGTTTTCCTTTCTACTTTTCCAATTCTATTTCTTTCTCTTTTCCAGTGAGCGTCCATGGAGAGTGGAAGCATTCGTTTTCTGGCCTTCCTGGCCGTGGCCTGTTCGGCGGTCACTCTTTTCGCCTCCGTCGTTTTCGTTCCAATGCTCTTCAACGAGATCTCCTCAATCTGGGCTGATCTCGACTCAAGAATGGAGTCCTTCAAGGTTTGCACTTTTGCGCCTTCTATAATCAGGTTACAACGTTAATAGTGTTGGACTGCATGATGTTAAGACTAACTGTGGAGTAGCTGATAAGTTATGAGCAGATCAACTTTTGGCTAGGAAACCAACACCCTTAGTCCTCAGCTAATCCGCATTTAGACCCAATCTTATTCGGTGCAATCCAGAATTAGCCTCCTAAAGCTGTTCAGAAATATGTTAGACATTCACGTGTGACTGTAAGAAGACGCCTAGTTCGACCTGCGATACAAAATCTTATTAGGTTTCTAAAAAGTGTCCAAAGCGGAGATCGAACCATCAAGCTTCAGCTTTAAACCTGCAATAGAGAAACCTACCATTCAGCTACGCCTCTTGTGAGCAAAGCTACACCTAACGATGATTTCAACCCTTCTAAAGAGGATTGACTATATTTCACAGGCTCAAACTATCGTTAATCTAGGATGTAAATGTCATAAACGTTGTAAAAACTGAGCTACAACAAAAAAGCGGAACTGCCTAAGTTATCCATTCTATAGTTTCTACCAGTACTAAACTGTTGCTCTTTATACATTTTCTCAACTGCTATAAATTTGATTTGGTAGCGCAAAGATTGTAGAATCAGGTGTGACATCAAACACCAAAAAAACAACCGCTATATTTTCTATTCCCTTGAGTCACTGATTATTAAAGCTTTGCCTTTATTGCCACAACAACTGTTAAATGTTCGGTTGACGGTTTCCAGGACTGCTGAAAATACCAAACAGTTTTCCCTTTTTGTAGAAACTGTCCGACGTAGCCTGGCGAGAACTGTCTGAACTCAACTCCAACCCAGAAGCCAGGGCCATTCGTCAGGCCTATGGTGGAGGTGGAGGTGGAAACGGGGGAGGTGGATTCAATGGAGGCGGAGGCGCCGGGAATGGAGGAGGTTTTGGAGGAGGAGGAGGAGGAAATGGGGGCGCCGGGGGAGCAGGGGGCGCGGGTGGCGCCGATTCTGCTCTCTGTCGTAAGTACTCTAGCAGATCTGTCTTTAGCAAACTACTCTCAGCTAAACATTCGAAGAGAACTAGAATTGTTTACTGAGCATCAGGGAGTGAGAAGTGTTTGCCACTTGTAGCACACGTTTTCTAGGAGTGGTTGACTAAGTAGAACCCTTACCTACTCAAAGGTGCAATACCATTTTTCCAATGCGTCGTTAAACTTTTGCTATAGACACGACCTCAAAAGGGCACTTGCAGAATAAGTGATTGTGTTCAAACATTTGCGTTTTTCAGTTGTTAAAATGTTTAATTTGAATTACTCTTCTAGAATGCGATTCCTCTTCCGGCTGTCCACCTGGCCCACCTGGACCTCCCGGAGATCCTGGGTAAGAAAGAATCAATTCTGCCATATGTTTTCTTCAACAATAACTATGAAATTGTTCCGTAAACGTAGTCAAAAATAAGAATAAGTTGTTGATTAATATACAAAATTAAAAAGGTACAGAGTTACCGAGTTACCAAGAACAGGCATCAATTGGAGTTTTTGGGCTGCTTTTGCATACTATAAGTAAGTTTCGTGATCACTAGTCACTACACGTAGGTTTTTTGTGATATACTCCTGTTTTTCAGTGAGCCCGGCGACGCAGGGGACCCTGGTCCGGACGGGGCTGCGGGTGCGGATGCGGAGGACTCGAAGGGGGAGATGGGAGGGATGACGGAGTGCATGGAGTGCCCACCTGGCGACCCCGGACCACCTGGACCCCCTGGACCCAATGGTATGCACATATATTGCAAATCATGATTATTATGATTATTATAATTATGATACGCTCGAGTCAAGTTTAAGTTTTAATTCAATCCCGGACCGTAGTAACATTGAACATTTAATTGGGGATTTCATTGTAATATTGAATCCTTGACAGTGTGTATTTGAAATGTTTTCCTTTCAGGTCCGGCAGGTATGAAGGGAATGCCTGGAATGCCCGGAAATCCGGGTCGACCTGGGCAACCTGGTCAAGCGGGTCTCCCGGGTCCAGAGGGACAACCAGGTGGTGATGGAGGTCCCGGTCCGGCCGGTCCAGCCGGAAACGACGGGTCGGGCGGGAAGGGAGAAAAGGGAGAGAAGGGCGAACCGGGACTGAAAGGACCACAAGGACTCCAGGGACAGCCGGGGAAGAGAGGCGGGACGGGACCTCCGGGACCTCGTGGACCCAACGGGCCTCCGGGAGACAATGGAAAGCCAGGCGGTCCGGGCCAAGGCGGTCTCCCAGGCGGCCCGGGCGGTCCTGGACCCGACGCTCAGTATTGTCCCTGTCCTCCGAGAGGCAGCGGAGGCGGCTTTGGAGGTGGAAACGGTGGCGGTTATCCACAAGGTTGATTGCAAGGGATAAGAAAACAGTATGATATAATTAAAATCATTTATCGTTTTGTCATACAGTACAGTATATATTATTTGTTATATTTTAAGAATGCCGAAAATAAATCTAATACGTAAGGGATATTGTAGGCATAGTAAATTTGTCAATTAAAATAAAGTAAAGTAAATCAGTTTTGAGCGTAATGTTTGGTTGTTTATATCTAGTCTGAGTCTTTGATTAGTTGATTTAAACGCTTTGGATTTTGGTTAGATATCTGTTCTGTCATAAATTGATCTTACGTCTTCTGGAAATTCATTGTGTACAATGCAGATTGACTTTCAGGTTGACTTTCCATTTGTACCTGAGCCATCGCATGTTTTCAAGTCTCAACTTATACTTACAACTTAAGTTGAGACTTGAAAACATGCGATGGCTCAGGTACAAATGGAAAGTCAACCTGAAAGTCAATCTGCATTGTACACAATGAATTTCCAGAAGACGTAAGATCAATTTATGAAAGAATAGATATCTAACCAAAATCCAATGCGTTTAAATCAACTAATCAAAGACCCAGGCTAGATATAAACAACCAAACATTACGCTCAAAATTGATCGTGGAGATTTCGTAAAAATGGTCTGGCAGACAGAAACTGGTTTTCATAGGCTAACTTTAACACTTGACAGCTAAAGATTCTTCAACAAACTTGGGGCCAGACTCTAATAGTCAACGCAGTTTCCAGCAAACACCTGCTGGTGAAAAATCTGTTCACATAACACCACAATTTTTTCAACCCTGTAAAAGATTGGCTCTGCATTCCAGCTCATTTTTGCATAAGTAGACAAATAATTTAAGGCAAAAGAAATCTCTTGCATTGCATTGAGTTTAACACAAAGTCATACAAACTCGCATATTATTTGGATATAGTTTGATTAACGTAGAGATATCATGATTTTCGTAATTCTCTCCAGCCAAGGAAAAAGAATTCCAGAACGCTAAATATGCTCATTCCCAGAAACATGGACATAAAGTTTCCAAGGCTGCTGAACACTTTTGCAAGCTAGAAATTAAAAGAAACGAAATGAGTCAGAAAAGTAATGACGGTAATGGTGTATTACAAGGTCAGTCCTAGTTTGTGATTTAAATATCAGAGATCGACAATAAAAGAAATAAGGCACCAAACAAGCTAAAAGTGAAGTTACTCTCACCGGAAGCTTAGCTTTTTCTGTGAGCTCGATAATATCCATATTTTGGAAGATAATTTCCAATAAAACATATTCTTTTCTTAAAACACAGATTGCAAATAAATATATCAATTTACATAGCTAGGTAACCTCAAAAGCAATCGTATTTGGATTCTTATTTGAAATTATTAAAACAATTCCTATCATAACTATGTCGATGCAAACAAAGACATCAACAAGACTAAAGTTGATTTAATAGAACATGGTTTTTGTTTGACCTCATAAATCATTCAAAACTATAACAAATCTTGTCGTGCATAGTCAACCGCACAATATTAGTACAGAAAATTATTATACTAACTACTAAGTACTAGCTATAGTGGGCTTTACCTATTTTCGTTGTAAAAGTACCACAAGCTATTGTGTGACGTTTAAAACAATAAAAATTTCAGCAGAATGTGAATTTGTGAATTCTGCTGAAAGGAACGTACCTATATTTTTCTCTGCACACATTATCCAGATCATCGCATCCTGGTACCTACAACAAGCTGACACTGACAATAAGCACCGACACTGATTAGTGCGATCAAGAGTACATAATGCATAAGAGTATGACAAGCTTCATGTATTATCAGTTCGTTACATCCGATGCGCGCTATCGGCTGACCACCCATAAACTGTCAAAGAAATTCGCCCGCTATGCTTGCAAGCAACAGTCGCACTTTGCACCAATTGACCAGTTGCGTTTTCGAGCTGCAGCGTGCAAGCATAGCGTTCGAATTTGCTTTGATAAGGGGGGTTTGATTTATGGGGGGAAGCCGATAGCATGCAGAGGATGTAGCGCCATCTAGCATCAAAACCAGATAGCTACTACAGTTTCGTAGTTTAATCTTCATTACTGTAATCAATGTCACATGAGGAGTTAAGCCGTCGTTGTACAACAAAAATAAGTCACATAAGCTGTAGCTTACCGGATGACCTCTAGCAGGCCATTTCGTGCGGGTAATGGTTTTCTCGTACATGTTTGAACTATAAAAATGACAAAACGATGCTAATTTACTCAAACGCTGGAGAAATGAAACAGATTTTCAAAGCGTTAGCAAGAGTAATTAAAATACTTAGTTGAACTCCAGCACAGGTGTCCCGAGTAATTTTGGCCGCAGGTTTGGATTTGCACCATTCTTCTAGACTTGAAATTGGCAAATAATTGCAACGAATGCAGTTAATTGCCCCAAATACAAACCAATCTTGATATGCGCACACAATTCGAAGCACAGTGACAAATAAGATGTCTCTGGTAAGCCTAGTAATGTTTCCAGACATTTGTTGAACTGATACATATAGTGTTCTGCTTTAGGCAGTCCATCCTATTACTTGGTTGAAGATTTTTGAAGATGCAAGCAGCAACGAGTGCGTTAATGTTTTTTATATGGGAGTTAAAGTAAAATTAAGAAATTATAAATTATGACTAACGTGCACTCTTGTGGGCAAGCCGATGACAGCAGAAGTTCTGTAGAAAGTTTCTGGAGATTTTTCTCAAGGCAAATTACTGAAACAAGCAATGCTGCAATATCTAATTATTCCGCTAAGTATTCCGGTTAATCGTTTCTCCATTGTCAAGAATAATGGCGGTCTTAAGGTAAAGATACATCTGTTTATTTTGGTTTCACTTTTTTAGCTTTAGCTTTAGCTTTAGCTTTAGCTAGAGTTTTAGCTAAATAAGTCCTGCATAGCAGTGCGTTTGTGTTTTAACTTTGCTGAGAGACACACATCCATAAGTCTAAACAAAGTGTTGTCTGCGGTCACCAGCATACAATGTTAATTGAAATGTTTGGAGGCTCACAGAGATGAACTTACATACATCAATGCTTGTCTAGCGACAAGATCACAAAACTGAACAAATAGTTACTTTGAGTTTCCATGGAACACGGTAGAAATCCTGTCGGAATGGGATAGTGAGGATAACCGCATCCACAAAGATCAATCAGCCATCTTTGCGTAGTTCGCTTTGCACAATCCTACAAACCATATGTAAATATATAATTTTCAATAGTGAAAATTAATATTGAGTGTTGATGGAATTATATGACTCGAGCATGTCGTATGAGTGTTGATGGAATTATATGACTCGAGCACTGATGACACAATGCTGATAATGATTAAGGAGTCAAAATTAGAAGTAATGTTTCACAGTGTGGCAATTATTCAATGCTATTGAGCAAGTTTCCTCATAATTCAGAGTTTTACTATAACCAAAACAAACTTTCGCGCTCTAAACAATAAAAACTAGGAAACATTTGGATACATCATACATGTTTCTATTGGAAAGGTTATAGGTTGAGTAAAGAGCCATTGTTTGCCAAATTTGACAGTTAAAAGTATTAAATACTGCTGTATTTATGCTGCATCCTGAACAATTATAATCAGAGTAACGCATTTTCAATGTTATGAAGAGCTCACGCTTTCAGGATTAACTGGACCATCTTCCACAATCGATTTTGAGCAGTTGCTGTAAGGTTCTGGCAATTTCGTAGTTTGATGCTAAATCATAAGAACTTTACATAGCCTTTAAGATAAAGGGCTACACGCCTGAACGATCTATTGCAAATCAGTAATTTTAAAAAGGTTATTTGTTACTGGATCACGAATTATAAAGATGACTACAAATAGCATGAACACATTCTAGAGACTCACTAAGCGTTTAGTGTTTACTCACTCACTAGTGTTTTTGTATAACTAAAAATTGTAAATCAAATTACATTTGTAATCGTCAGTGTAGTCGATTCTCCTGGTGCAAATCTGATTGATTCTTCGTCCAAAACATTAGGAAATCCCTCAGCTGAAATTAGTACTTTAATTCCGGCTGCTATTGTTGAGTTCATGTATTCGTCAGTTCCGACATTTATCAACAGTTTGACAGAACCAACGCCTGTAAAACATATAGAGCTCGCCTTCAATGCCAAAGCACCTAGCATAATCAAAAATCATTCCAATATTTTTAAAACTGTGGAAGATATTATACATTAGGATTGCTAACAAAATGTCATTATCATGTATTTCAACGAATCGTGCGGTACCGTTTGGCATTTCAGAAAACTGTCAGCTTACCTCCAGAATTGTCGTCTGTGCTGCTTGTCCGATTGTTGATCTGGAAGCAGTTTCCATTGGTACGATCTGTAGTTTCTGTGGTGACCAATCTATTATCAAACCATTGGATTTTTTACATTAGGTTTCCGTTAATATTTTCATTTGCATTGTATATTCGGCTATTACGGGGTTAGTTCAGCTTAACTCAATGGCGACATTTAATTCACCTGTATTTTTCAGACTGCCCCTGTGTTTCTTCAAATTTAGATCACGCTGAAGCAAGAGAGGTTAATTTTAATCAAGAGTCTATAATAGCAAGAGTAGCACATTGTGCGATGTACTTTCCACTGTATTAAACTTATTATATTTTGCAAAATACGCACACAACGATGACATTTTGCAAAACAGACGTTGTCGACAAGTAAGCTAGAGAAGTCATACAGTAGTAATTTCTACATTATTCAGTTGCAGAGAAGTAAAGCCTTTTTACCATTTTGAAACTATCTAGTTCCTTTCCGGCGATGTCGTAAATGTCTAATAAACCTTACTGTAACCGAAAGATTAAGTAATTTTCAATTTGTCAAAATAACACTTTTCGTCGGAGTTTTAAAAATCTACAAGAATGCAACTAGATAATGTTTTGTGGTTACAAAGCACAAATTCTCCTCAATATAATGGTCTTAAAATATTGCTCTATGGCTTTTCTAGCTGCGTTATAGTATATAGTTTGCCAAAAAATCCTGGTTTTCGAAAAAGTTAGCGTGACATGGTTACTTGCTGAGAAGCCGCCTTCTCAGATTTCGGCTTCATTGTATTGTATTCAAGCATAAAATAATATGAAGTGGGTGAATAGGGAATGCAAACCGCTCAGAGTCAAAAACGGCCAGCCTCCCTTACACAGAAGGGAAAAGGACAGACCCTTTGTCCAGAAAGGAAAAAGAGTTCGCCCCTCAGTGATTTTACTAAAACTTTAACGTTTTTAGCAAAGTTTACTGGGGTTTTAAAATATTTCATAAAATTGTCAGTGTACACTGATTTTATCCAAAAATGCAAAACATTTGGAATTTTTGCTTATTTTGGTTGTAGACCCCGCTCAAGGTGCTGGTTCGGGTTCGTGATTTTTGGGCTTCAAAAGCGCAATTGTCGTAGAAATTCATTCAGATTTGCTACAATAACATCAGTTAATCTAGAAAACATTTTAGACAAATCGAAGTGTGAAAATGTGAGTGTTGGAGAAATTAGTTTAAATCGCTATAACCTACACCAAGGCCGCCGCGCACAAACAAACTAACAGTCATTCGAATTCTCTCAGCAAGACCAACAACTTTGCTCTTGAGTGTATTCTTCGATTCCTTGTGGTTTAAGAACTAGCAGGGGAAATTGATTTTTGTGGCCAAACTGACCATTTTTTGAACAATCAAATATTGCAAGATTCGACAATTCCAACTGCGCTCGTCCGTCGACCAAATAATGTCCTTGTTTGTGGTCCTAAATGGCATGCTATGCCCAAAGAATAGCTCTCCGACATCTGTCTACGCACAGCAACGAAACTTTTAGAAATTGCAGCCAGAATATTTTGAACATTTTGAACATTCTTTCAACTCATGCAAGCGATGCAAGCTCTTGCCTACCTGGTAGCTCAGGTGTACGCCAAAAAGGCCTTCTAACCGCGACAGGTTTACTGCCAGTTGATCTTAAAAGCTGCAAAATTTTCTCACAGTTGTAGTACCACAGAATCAAGTTTCATTAGTCTACTGACAAGCTTCATTTGTAGCTTGTTTTGTTGTATAAGTATTTTACAACACGACATTGCTTGCATTCAGAATTCTCATGCAGCGTCGCGCGGAAAGCCCTCGTGCGTGACACTCTTAACTGAACACAATCTCAGCTTCACATATGGCATGCGTATAAATGTCTGAATGCATTAAAATCCGTACTACAAAGTTTACTTAATAGGTACTTTAAGAAGCGTCCAGGATCTAACTATCTTCTAGTAAACTTTTGTTTTAATTAACAGAAGACAACAGGAGTGCAGCTATTTCCTAACCAAATTTTACTACAACTACGGAATTTGCATAGTTTTATTCCCAAGCTGTTGTTCACTTCTGCATCATCCTTTGTGCATGTGATTTTAAACAATGTCTTATACAAGTTAACAAAATACTCTGAAAGGTCTTACATGTTAAAAATTCTCGACTGCTGTCAAATGCCGGTACAGCAATAGCACCTTTAGGCAGGGAAAGTTAAAACAAGTGAAATAATATATCCAAGCAGTAGTGCTAGTTTATTCAAAGAGGTACTCCTGCGGCAATTTGCCTCAATGTGTAGTGAAGACTGAAGTTGGCAAACTTATTAAGGACTATCAAAGAAAACTTAGTACTTTGAGCAATCGCCGGCTTTATTTCTCGGATCCACGCACGAAATAAACAAGTCATCCTTGGAATATCCAGCGATTTGTAAATTACTAATACTTTCATTAGCGGTAAAATAGGGCAATGCTTCCTTGGCCAAATTATCCAACGCTAGAAAACCGTCCACTTGTTGCTCCTCAAATCTTGACATTGCTTCTTCCAAAGAGTGTGATGGTTCAGTGTATGCCTCGACAGAATTGGTCCGTTTCCGTATTTGAGCCAAAGCAACAACGATGTCAAAATATTGTGTGATTTCATTCTCCTTAATGCAATAGAAACTGCTTTCATAGCTCTGGCATATGTCGCCATTAGCGCATGTCACTCGTGAACACTCTTCAGTGTCTACAGCTGCAATGCCAAAAAATATAGTCTGAACTGAATAAAGATGATCGCGCCACCAAAATGCAGTAATGCCGAGAGTAATTGAAGTCAGAGTATCAACAAATTATTGATTTAATAGGAAGTTGTGTAAGAAGTCTTCGCAAAAAGATTTAAATATATGTGCATTTCTAAAGCGCATACTGTGTTTTAGCAGCAAGTTTTTAGCGAGCTTTTTCTAGCTTAAGCTTAGCTTCAGCTTAACTTTCCTGCACTGCAGTATGCATGTGTAGCTAGAGCAATAAATGTACTAGAAAGCTCCTTCGGAAACTGTCAAAATGCGCAATGAAACGGGCTTCCACTTTTGAGAAGACTCCTAAGTTTGTTTGCGAAATTTACACAAAGTTTAAATAGTATATATAGTATACAACAACAAGCAATGAAGTTCCACCGAGTTTGAAAATTGTTACTATTCGGCCAGTATAGATCTGCTGCGAAGAAGATTTTAGGTCTAACAAGCGATGTTTGCTGAAATGGCAACCAGAGGGAAATAAACTGATGCAGGAGTAGGTTATTACTTTAGTTGAATGCTTGTTAATGCTTGATTGTATGGTTGAACATGTGTGCAAAACAATGCAAAATGCTCATAGCTGGACTAGGCTCTGATTTAGTCTGCAGAAAAACTAGTTCGAACTAAACTTTCTTTTCCTTTCTTTAACATTCTTTCTTTCATCCTGACAGTTTTTGGTATTTCCTCAAAATTTGACGTTATAAAGAACTTATGCTGTTAGTTTGATAACATTCTGTTAACGGGAGGCTGAATAATAATCAAACAGACCAGTGATGCTGCAGCTCATTCAGCAGACGAAGTGAAATCTAGCCTGTAAACTAGAGCTGTGAATACCTTTCATAAAACTAGTTGTAGAAGATTTCGCGAGTGTTGATGTAGGTAAGTCAATTCCTGTCAAAAGCGAAATTAGAGACTCTGTTGCCTCAACAAGTTTGGGAGCAGCCTGAGATTCGATATAAGACGTGAACGGAACTATAGACTTAGTTTGTGGTAATTCATAAATAGGGTAAGTATTTGTTGGTTGCCAGATTAATGTCGATCGTGAAGTCAAAGTTGTCAGTATATTTATCGCCGACTGAGGATAAGATGTTGAAGCTGAAAGTGACTCTATTAGTTCAACTGTGGAGGTTGATTGCGGAATAGAAGCTGATACTGAATTTAAAGATGTTACTACTGTTGATGCTGGTGCGGTTGCATGGGTAATAGATGTTGATGTTGAACTCAAAGTGAATATATCAGTTGATGCTGTTCTATTTGATAGCCAGACAGATGCTAAAAATAAAGTCGAAGTTGTCAACGCAGTTTCAATTATTGTAACAGACTGCACAATAGCTGCTGATGTTGACGTCAACGTAGAGAGCTTAATTACAGCAGACGTCGTTGCGACAGATTTGTGAAGTGGAATTGACGTTATGGTGGGCTCTGTCGGTGCGGTTAGTGGTATTGTGTTGAATTGTTGAACTGGCGTTGATGTTGAAGTTGATTGTTTTTTGTTGCTTACTGTTTCAGGCAAATATGTTGGCATTGAGGTGAAAGTTGTTGTAGTAGTTGGTGCTGCTGTAGTTGACTGTGGAAAAACTGTTGTTGTTGAAATTAACTCTGTTAATGCAGCTAAAGTTACTGTGATCGAAGTAGTTATTGCTGTCGATGTTAATTCTAAAATGGGAGCTGATTTTAACGTTGAATTTGTAAAGGCAGTTGATTTGATCGTGGCTGAATGTAGAGAAGGTACTGATACTGTAGCAGTTACTGTTGTTGTTGAAATGGATGAAATTAGTGTTATTGTAGATATTCTAGTAAATATTATAGCGCCTGCTTGTAGAATAGAGCTTAACGGCGTAGTCAGGCTCATTAGTGTTGTTAAGACTGTTGTAGTTGATTGAGGAAGAGATGTTGATGTCACTATAATTGAAGCCGTAATGGACGTTTGCCAGACTGACATTGCCGATGAAGTCAAAGTTGTCAAGGTGGTCGACATTGTAGTGGAAGACGACAGAGCATAAGTTGAAGCTGTAGTGAATTCTGTCAATATTGTTAACGTCGTAGTGGTTAACTGAAAGATTGAAGTCAAAGTTGAAGTTGCCACTGCAGTTGATATTATTGTAGTAGAATGAGCCACAAAGTTTGATGTTGAAGTCGAATTTGGCGCTGCTGTTGATGCTGTTGCAGTTAATTGCGCCATAGAGGCTGGGGTTGAAGTAGATGTTGATGAAGTTCTCGTTGTTTGTGCCGTGGAGGTTGATGTTAATGATGATGTCGAAGTTATTATTACTGATGACTGTGCTGTAGAATTTGATATTGAATTCGATGTTGTTCTTGTTGTTGTTACTGCAGTTGTTGATATTATTGTAGCTGTTTGCACCACAGCGGTTGACATTGAAGTGGATGATATTACTATCGTTGATGTTACTGCAGTTGATTGTGCCACAGACGCTGAGGCCGATGTTGTCACTGTCGTTGATGTTATTGTAGTCGATTGTGCAATGTAGGTTGATATGGAAGTCGTTGTTATTATAGTTATTGACGTGAATGTAGTGGATTGCACGATAGAGCTTGATATTGAAGTTGATGTTGGTTGAATTATTGTGGATGAAATTATTGCTGTTAATTGTAACATGGAGGCTGATGTCGAAGACGAAGTCGACAGTAAGATTGATATTATTGTTGTAGATTGCGTCATTTTCGTTGATATTGAAGTAGATTTTGTCACTATAGTTGAAGTAACTGCAGTTGATGGCACCATAGACATTGATGTTGAAGTGGAGGCTGTTACTGTAGTTAATATAACTAGAGTAGACTGTGCCACAAAAGTTGATGCTGAGGGTGATGTTGCTGCTATGGTGGATGTTGTTGTAGTTGATTGCGCCATAAAGGTTAACGTTGAAGTCGAAGCAAATGTTGACGTTGAGGTAGATGTTGGTGTTGAAGTAGATGTTGATGTTGAAGTCGTAATAGATGTTGACATTGAAGTAGAAGTAAATGTTGATTTTGAAGTAGAGGCAGATGCCGATGTTGAAGTAGAAGTAGATGTTGATGGTGAAGTCGAAGTAGATATTGACGTTGAAGTAGATGTTGATGTTGAAGTAGAAGTAGATGTTGATGTTGTAGAAGAAGTAGATGTTGATTTTGAACTAGAAGAAAATGTCGATGTTGAAGTCGTAATAGATGTTAACGTTGAAGTAGAAGTAGATGTCGATGTTGAAGTCGAAGTAGATGTTGATGTTGAAGAAGAAGTAGATGTTGATTTTGAACTAGAAGAAGATGTTGATGTTGAAGTAGAAGTAGATGTTGATGTTGAAGTAAAAGTAGATGTTGATGTTGAAGTAAAAGCAGATGCTGATGTTGAAGAAGATGTTGATGTTGAAGTAGAAGTAGATGCTGATGTTGAAGAAGATGTTGATGTTGAAGTCGAAGTAGATGTTGACGTTGAAGTAGATGTTGATGCTGAAGTAAATGTTGATGTTGAAGTCGTAATAGTTGTTGACGTTGAAGTAGAACTAGATGATGATTTTGAAGTAGAAGTAGATGCTGATGTTGAAGTAGATGTTGTTGTTGAAGTCGAAGTAGATGTTGACGTTGAAGTAGAAGTAGATGTTGATTTTGAACTAGAAGTAGACGTCGATGTTGAACTAGAAGTAGATGTTGATGTTGAAGTCGAAGTGGATGTTGATGTGGAAGTAGAAGTAGATGTTGATGTTGAAGTAAAAGTAGATGTTGATGTTGAAGTAAAAGCAGATGCTGATGTTGAAGAAGATGTTGATGTTGAAGTAGAAGTAGATGCTGATGTTGAAGAAGATGTTGATGTTGAAGTCGAAGTAGATGTTGACGTTGAAGTAGATGTTGATGCTGAAGTAAATGTTGATGTTGAAGTCGTAATAGTTGTTGACGTTGAAGTAGAACTAGATGATGATTTTGAAGTAGAAGTAGATGCTGATGTTGAAGTCGAAGTAGATGTTGACGTTGAAGTAGAAGTAGATGTTGATTTTGAACTAGAAGTAGACGTCGATGTTGAACTAGAAGTAGATGTTGATGTTGAAGTCGAAGTGGATGTTGATGTGGAAGTTGTAGTATCTGGGCAACGAAATCAGCTTAATGTGTTTATATTTAAATTATATTTTAATCATTCATAATGAAGTACTATGTTTGGCATGTTGCAGTGGGGAAGCTTTTACTGACGTTTTTAATGATGGAGGTACGAAAAGGCTGGCACAACGTCGTTATAGAGAGGTGCCTTTTGTCCACAGTTAGTGTTACAAAAGGGTTTTAATCAGCCATTTAATGGATTAGCTCTTAAGTGTTATGTTTAATGGCCGAGCTTTTGTTTGCCGCTAGTATCCATTTTTGTGGTAAAAATGGGTTTTCGAAAACATTAATTCAGCTGCTGAGGATAAAAGGTTTATCCAAATTAGACGCATCTGCATGCGTCAAACTTCTTTGGGAAATCAGCGGACCACAAGTGCCCTAAGCTAAGGTAGCAAAGTATAAAGCAGCTAAGTTGCTTTAGTATAGAGTGAGGTGAATACAGCTGACCATAGGTTCTTCTGTCTTCCAGATTGAGAATTTCCTAGTACAGATCAGTTATCAATTCTAGAAACATTGCCTCAATGGTTAAAAAATTGAATAACTGCCTCAATTGTTCAAAAATTGAAAGAACACAACTATTCTAGGGGCCACCGCGTTGGGATGCAGAAAGTTTGTCCACGAATGCTCCGGCATTTCAGCTCAAAGTGAAAGAAAACGACAGGGCTACAACCTTCTCCAGCAAAGACAAGATTCTGCAAAACATTCTTTTGAAATGTGAAAGTTTTATGTTCAACTATTTACTCTTCAACAGTTTAGTAGTTGTAAAAAGCTGGTTCTGGCGCAAGTGACTGTTTTTGCTATAAAAGTATTGTTCCTCCCTGTATATAATTATATGGCCATATTGGGTTAGGCTCATGTGATGTCTCATTGTAAGCTGTTTTAATTAACTCATATAGCAGTTTGACATTTATTTTATTTATTATTTTATTTTTATTCCTTGTTAACTTTAGGTAAAAGCACACTTATTTATGTATTTATGCTATTGTACTATAGCAAGTGGACTAATACCATCATCAAGAATAAATTGCTTATCGTCGGATGCACAAAGTGAAATCTTTCTCACTTCAACTGAGTATAGTTTGTGTCTGAAGCTTCTGATTTAATGTACGCGGTGTCGTTGCTGTAGGCTATTGGCTCTTTTCTTGTTCTTATCTTCGTACAAGACTGTATATTTTAGAGCGCAGACCATAGGTTAACGCGGGGAGGTCTGGGGGGGTCCAAGCCCCCCCCAACTCGGACAAGGTACAAGCCCTATCGCCGTCGGGAACAAGGGGTAACGAAAAAATGGCCAAGGGGTAACCAAAAATAGCCGGGAAAAATCAGTTTCTACAGTAAAATTTCAAAAAATTTCCGGCTTCGCCGGAATTTTTTAGCTTAAATGTTTAATTTTTCGGGAAAATCGGGCAAAATTATAAATCTTTTTCCAAAAATTGAAGATTTTCTGCAAATTTTGACAAAAGATTGTTACTTTAATAAAATTAGCGTTATTTTTCGTCAAATTTTACAAATTTTTTCTTGAGGTACAAGCCTCCCTGAAAATGTTTGTTCAAGGTACAAGCCCTTTCAAAATTTTTTGGGGACAAGCCCCCCCAGGACCCGACCCTATGTTAATCTATGGCGCAGACCAATGAATTTTTTGTTTGCGACACCGACTATTTCGTCCTTCATTTTGCTCATTACTTTCTTATTGACATCAGAATAGAGATAGGGGGATCATAGTCACTTGTGTCATACAAGTGGCTGTCATCATTCATATCTGGATACACACCATTTGTTTTGATTAGATAACAAAGCGAGTCTGAGTCAGTGAAAAGCAGTTTAGCATTGATGTTGTATTTCAGTATTGATGCATTCATAGTGAAACTTGTACATTAGCAATTTTGACAGGTCCAGCACTGTAAATCTAATGTAAATTGGTTTATCTAGGCAAATTTCGTTTCAGCTTTACAGCGACTGGCTCGTTTCCGAGACATACACTCTCCCCGTATCCAGGATTAACTAGCTTTCTGAATCTTTCTGGGGTGGTGACCAATTCAATGTCGACATAATGCCTGACATTTTCGATTTTCTGCAACGACATTTTCGATGCTTTTTCCAAATACAGCATTGTTCAATAGCTTAAAAAGGTCTTTATCAAAGTCAGATTTTGTTTTCTGCCGCATGGTTTTGTTAAACCGTATGCATGGCTCCACCCACGCTGACTGCCTAAATTCAAAAATTCGATATATATGCAAACGTGCATTCCTGTTTTCAGATAAAACTGAAGGTTTTTAAACGAACAACATTGTTTTTTGTCGTAGAGGTATTGAGTAGCTTCTGAAATTTGAAATGTTTCTGCTGTAGTGCAATGAGCGCTTGTTTGTTATAAGGTGACAGCATTTCCTCAGTGATCGTTAGCTTATCCACTGCAAGCGGTTAATCATTGTGAGCGTCATGCAGTTCATTTGGATAAATCAGATGAAGAAGTTCCAGAATGAAGCTAATCTGTCCTGTATAATCTGTTAGCACATTAAAAGAGCGCATTTCGTCTTCGGAAAGCCAATCAAAATACTTTTCTGGCAGCAATTGGGTCATTGCTCATACATAGAGGTTGTTGGCATCAAGGTATATGAACCAACTAATTGGAAGCTCTATATCTATTGCAGTTAGACAGATGTTTGCAGATGTGGACCTGTGCATTATTGATCTTACTCTTCCTCTTCTCCCATTTTCGAAGAAGGTATACCTATCAACATCTGTTATTAGATCCAGTGTCACTTTGGATAGCTTTAAGCAGGCAGCTAGGGATGACTGTGTTACGTAGTGAACGGGGTACAGGCTGTGATTGGTTAGAAAAAATTTCACAAGCTTTTAAGGTCGTGCTCCCCTTACGTACACAACGTGCAATTATTGCCTGATTTCATTCAAATCCTCAAAAAATAAATCGGGAATGATAATAAACGTCCTGTAAAAACGCCAGCTCTATAGAATTTATGTACAGTGAGAAACAAAATTTGAAGTGGCTATAATCATTTTAAAGCTTATTATATGCTGTACAACTTTGGTTTTTTGACATGTCTCTAGCTCGTATCACTTTTTAGCAGTGAATGTTTGAATAATTTTTGCTCAAAAATTGGTTATTTTTGACACGATCTTGCTGAAAACAGGTTTTGTCGAATTGGAGTCAGTTTACACTACAAGCGTAGGCAAGTTTATACACAAATTAAAGAGCTTCGAAAGAAGCACAAACTAGGATAATTAGAGCCCTGTACACTGAATGAGTCTAAAGTTCTGGTCAAACAACTGATTTTGTCAAATTGCGGCCAAAATATTTTGAATGAAGATTGCTTCACAACCAATGGGTGGATCTAAAAGGTGCGCACAGTAACGTTTGGACAATTTGCCAGGGACGGTTTTATATTTTTTCTCTATCAGCCACCAATCAAAAGCAATGATTTTCAACTTTGGATAGAATGCCAAAGTTTCAGAAGATGATCTATTTCTGCATCCTGAAACAATATTTTGTCAAAATCAAAAAACTCAAAGTCAAAAAACAAAAATTTTTTGTCCCTGGCAAATTATCTCATAAACACATTGGATACGACCAATTGTGTTGTTGCGTAAATTTTTTCAGAAAAATTTTGGTCAAAATTGTGGCTACGTTGGGTAAATTTGCGACCAATACAAACTATGTAGACACGTTTCAATGATACCAAACCAAACGACGCAGAAGATGTAGAGCTTCATTCTGATATGTGCCTTAAGTCATTGCTCCCAACATTGAATAAGTTATAGCTTTCCAAAGTGGTCTGAATGTAAGGGAAGTGCGACCTTAAAGACATCACATAATAACAGAACATCGCATTTTAGATGAAGGTCATGATAGTCGCCAAGGTTAGACAGATTTGAGCATGCTAAAGAATGATTCGTGCGGAGGTAGTAATGGTTCTTCAAATCGCTCCCACGAGTCCATGTGTTCGTATGAGTTAATGCCTTTTCCTAGCAGCAACTGAACTGTTCATAGTCTGCGAATTGGGATCGCATAGCGGCGAAGCTGCTTGTTCCTTTGCTGGCGAGAGTTTGCGCCAAGTCTGATAGTGAGCTGAGGATAAATTGATAAGAGTCTAGGTATCTAGCATTAAAGGTAACTCGATAGTGGCCCTCAGTTGCACAATCTTGGAATTTTAATGAAAAGGTGAGATAGTCCTCCATTTCTTCGGAATGCAGTTAAGTTAGATGCCACACTTATTCGCAGCTAGTCCTAGCTTTTGCATAATGAGATGAGAATCATATCGTCTCAGATTGTGCATAAAAACTGTTGCATCTCTGGTCAACTTATGGGACAGATTACAAGCCCTATGTGCCGCCCCACTAAAGTTTCGGCACAGGTGGCAGTGGTCACGCTCTTTCCCAATATATTCGCACACAAAGCTCTAGTCATTCATTGCACATTCACGTCTACAGTCTTCACGCTGTTCAAATTCCTGTTGGCAACTGTTGCAGATAGATTCTGTTGTTTATTCAATTCTTTCCCGCTCAATCAGAAAGCCGGATTTCGTCTTATACTTCATTCTGCTAGTCATTCTTTCCACATTCACGTCGGCAGTCTTCACGCTGTTCAAATTCCTGTTGACAAATGTTACATATAGATTGTGTTGTAAATTCAATTTTCTCCCGCTCAGTCAGAAAGCAATGATTTCTTGTTATAACGCATTCTGCGCTGATGTTGGACGGGCATTTCAATAACTCTTTCTAAGTAACCTTGAACGCAGTCCGGATTTCGTTCAATCTCAATTGGTTCAATAATTTCCTTTGCTTTCTTGCAGCATTTGTTCAACGCTGGACGGGTCATTCCGTGAATACTGCTTGGTATACGATTCAGAGTGATTACTGTTTGAATTCACAGGAGCAAGGAGACATTCAAAATCGGCGTCAAGTAGATACGGAGATCGAAGGGAATTTTCTATTGCGTGAATTTCAAGATCGCTTTTCCGTCGGCCCCTTCCGCTGGCATTCCCATCTATTCTATTTATTGTGTGTTTTCCGAACAGTTTTCGGTGTGCATGTAATGCCTTTCTGTTGACAGTGGAAATAAAGAACTGTGATAAAAATATTTTCTACACTTATATTTAGTTTGATGACACACACTTTTATAGAATCTGACCTGGCATCAACATCAACATCAGCATTTAAACAAAGAAATTTTCTGTGAAAATTTGTATGGTTCAGTCTGGTTGTATGGTATGGTTCGTATGGTTCAGGACGTAAGGTTGCTTTGAAAGCTTCGCTTAAGGTGGTGATTCCTTTTGGGCATATATTGTTCATTGACGGCCCGAATTCTGACAAAAGCTCATGAAACTTCCAAAATGGGTTGGTTTAGTATTCTAACACCGTCCCCGTAATCTCGCTTCAAAATTCGACGTTTCCGGTGAAGGTGGTTTTTGCCGATTTTTGACTGTTGGACAATTGCTGCTTTGCTATGATTATATTCGTTCGAAAGACCTTTTGTGCTCTACATTTTTGCTCTTAAGAGTAACTTTGTAGCTTTTCGCTGTTGTGAGCTATTACCAGTTTTCTTGTGTTTGCGTCCAAACTTGTCATTTTTGCAGAAATCAAATAATCATTTGTTTTCTTCAGCTACACAAACCGTATCATTAAAGGGCATCACTTTGAAAGTCTCACTATTGCCTATTGTCTGAGGCATACGCACCTTCCAACTGCTATCCCATAGGCTGCTATCATTAAGAAATTGGTTTTTTGCATAAACACGGAAAATTTTTTTCAGCGATTGTGGAACATTTAGTATGCATGCTAGAGGGTTGCCACTTAGCGAATGTGTTTTACAGAAAATCACCACGGGACCATTTTTAGGTGCCTCGATTGCTGCTTTCTAGCTAGAGTGGTCGTTTGCGAAAGTTGGGAAAGTAGGCAAAAACCAGGTTACGCTTACGTTTTTGGTAATTTCTCCATTGGGAAGAGTGATTTCACAGTAATTAGAAAGGGTCCCCAGGTATTTGATAGAGGTATCGCATGATATGATCAATGTTTGTCGAAAAGTTTACTTCAGTCTCTAAAAAATCTGCACCCGCACCCGGGTCGTGGGAATGGACGAGTTGAGGATCACGGTAGTTAAACCGTCAACTGGAATGGAATCAAGTAGGGTACGAAGAGGAGACCAAGACTGGTCAAACTGGCTTGGTGGAATCTTGGCAACGTCAACACCGCACGAGATGATCACACATTTGTAATATTGAATTGCAAGATTACGTTCATCAAGTGCATTTGGCAGTGCATGATATTTACCCCCGGCACGGGTACAGCATTGCCACCAAGGATGGATCGCACCTGCCCGCCCTGACTGTCCGACAATAACAATAGGGTCTTCCTATATCATGGAAGAGAACTCAGGATATTCGTCTCGGAAATTATCCGATCAACTGAACACTGTGGTTGATAAGGACCAGCCATGAACTGAACCAGAGCTCTCTCCAACATGCGAACGTAAACATTCAGTCTAGGAGGAGTAGCTGAAGCGTGGGTGAGTAGGGAGTTGTCGGAAGCCCAGCAGACCATAGGAATTCTCGCGGAACTGACAAGGAATTCAAGGTCATCATCTTCATCCTCCGCAAAAGCAGATGCGACCAATGACATTTCCCTACAACAAACGCTGTTTGGATGCTAGAGAAGATGAACCACGACTGCGAAATAGACTTCCTTCAACTGAAATCCATGAAGCAATTAAATCGTCACTCAGTTGACCGACGGTCCACTGCCCAATAGTTATAGGAATGCCTCGGAAACCGCTCGAATTCACCAAAAATTGCGCATCTAAGGAAAGATTATGTTGCTTTAATATACAGTAACAGACTCCCATTTGGATTGAAATTATTGTAACACCTAGACCAAAACGTATAGGCAAGCCTGAAAAAACCCTCTCGACAATGCAGGAAAACCCCACCTCCAGTGTGGGCTGACCTGTATGAGCTATATAGGATTTTAATAGCCAATCTTGAAGAGAATCCAAAATAACCCTAGAGGCCTTATTATTGTCGTTCCCGCTGCTTCCCTGCGAATTTTTTGGGACTTTGAAATTTTCGAAAATTTTGGTCCGTCCAAGTGCCCAAATTTGGCAAACCTTGCCTGACCACCCTGAACTACTGGAAAGACCTTGACCAAAGCGGATTGCGGATTGTATGTATGTGTAGGGCATCTGTTACGCTTCATGGTGATATGCCGCACTGCTCTAACCCCTGTGGTGCGGCCTGGGGGTGACCTAGAGTTGGCGAGAAAAACCTATACGGGGAAAAACCCCCACTTTTTAAGATGGGTTTTTTAAGATTTTTAAGACTCCAGGGGGTCGACATGGAGCCATTTCAAGCCAAAATTTCAATTTTGGTCAAAATACTTATTTTTGCCCTAAAATGGGTTTAGTTTGACTGTAAATACAAGAAAAACGCATTTTCTACACAATAGAATGCATAAACTGCCGAAAAAGCAATTTTAAAAACTGTCCAAAATTTGCCAGTGTTTGTGTTAAAGACCTAATCCCTCCAGTGCGTCCTGAAGATTGAGTTGGCGGGAAAACCCCCTTCAAAATCGAATAGTTTTCAAAGCATTAGCAGGAAATGTCAAACTAATGCTTACATTTATTTAATAGTGTCTATCGATTAAACTAGTAAAGGTTTTGCCTGGGTTTCTTCTGTTGTGGGTGCTCCAGGGGGTCGAAATCGGACATGGTGCTATTTCCAGCCAAAATTTCAATTTTGGCCAAAGATGCCTTTTTGCCATAAAATGGGTCTAATTGGGCTCTAAATACAAGATAACCGCGTTTTCTGCTTTCTATAAAACCTTTATCTGAAAAAATTTCCTGAAAACCATGGAAGGCTTTACTGCCGAAAATAAACAATTTTTAAAATTTTTCAAAATTTGCCTATGTTTATGTTGAAGATCTAACCCCTCCGGTGAGAACTCGGGTGTCCTGGAGTTGGCGGGAAATAAAACCCACATGCGTGAAAAACCCACACCACACCATTTTCAAAATGAAATATTTTTCCGAGCATTAGTAGGAAAGGTCAAACTAATACATACTTTTCTTTAATGGAGCCTATAGATTAAATTGGTATGGGTTTTACCTGTGTTCGTTCTGTTATGGGTGGTCCAGGAGGTCTATAATTGGTGCCATTTAATGCCAAAAGTTTGGACAGAAATACTTATTTTTACCTTAAAATGGATCTAGTTTGGCTGTAAATATAGGAAAAACAAGTTTTCTACAGGATATGATGCTTAATTAGCCAAAAATAAAACATTTTAAAAAATGTCTAAAATTAGCCTATTTTAATGTGTTTAACATACATTTTTAAAAGTCACCATGACCTCCATTTTTCACCAAAAACTAATATATTTTGATGCAGTTATACTAACAACAACCAGCTCTTTAATTTGGAATGGTTAGAAATGCTGCCGGCCACTTGCCAGAAAATTTTCAGGGTGGGTTTTTCTCGAATATGGGTTTTTCCCGCATTGGGTTTTTCCCGCCAGTTTAAGACAATTTGTCGCACTAACGGCGCACCGCACTAAGGAGGTGTTCTATAGCTCATACAAAAGCTTACGACTAGGCCTACCTGCCTGTGTAGTCAGTATTTCCATATCTCAAAACACTAAAAAGTTCTGGCCAAAAATTTCAAAAGTGGGTTTTTCCCGCATGAGGGGGAAACAAAAAATTCTGGAAAGGGGGAATCACAGTCAACAATAGTTTTCATAACTGAAAAATACAAATAAGAATAAGAAAAAAGAACCTGAGAGCAGAAGAAAATAAGTCTAACTATATATTTAGAACACCTGGAAGCGAAAAGAGAAATGCTGGATACCAAAATGAGAAAAAAGTAAATGAAGAAAGTTGTTTGTGATCATCACAAACGAAAAGTGGACAGTTGACATGTAAAAAAGATGGACAGTTGAAATTGACTTAAAATATATTTGTGAATTTCACAAATAAATGACAACATTTAATGAGAGATTTCGATTTGTGACTGTCACATATCGTCAAAAGAAGAAGTGGCGTCGTCAAGGTATTTTTGAATTTTCTGTTTAGCCTGGGTTTAGCTTTACGGGATAATCACGTTTCCACGCTTGGATCACTTCTAGGAGGTAGATCAGTAAGAGATAATTCCAAGGAGCTAAGGAGGATAATTGAGGAGCTTCAAAGGCCGGTATAATTTCTTGCCCCCTTGGATAACTGCGGAAGCAGATCGTGATTTACCATCTCTACAAAAACTTAATGTTTCTATTTTCCCAAGTTTCCACCTAAATTTGGGTAGATTTTCTTTGATCAAAAAACTACGTCCCATGTTCATGACTGATTTCCCTGTGGGATTTTTCACTTTATGACGATTAGCTGTACGCTCTCGTAGTACAGTGTCAACTGGTTCCTAACAACTCTGTCTATTTTTGAGCATCGAATTGGTATTCTGAACTAGTTCTGTCTGAACATCGAATTCTGCACTTTTGAGCAATCATTTAGAAACTGGGGCACGCCTTTAGCAAATACTACTGTAAATGCATAAAATTTAATGTTGACGCACTATTTCACGTTTGCAAGGTTCCCAGATTTGTGAAGCGCAAGTCCATACGATTAAATGTGAACATACGATTAAATGTAGAAATGGGCACAGTATTTTGATTTGTGAAAGGGGCACACTATTTACAGTATTTTGATTTGTGAAAGGGGCACACTATTTAGATTTGTGAAAAGGGTTGTTCCTGTGAATAGAGAATAGATACTGTTCAACGGCCAACTAAACACTAGTTTGTGCATCCTCTAAATTCAATGCAATTTCTAGCCCAAGGTTATCGTCGAACCCTGTTTTGGAGAGTACTATTTTAGACCTATGTCAACTTAAATAACATTCATCTTATTTTGGTAGAGCTACAGGTTACTTTATGTTGCAAACTCGAGTCTGCGGCTGGAGAGCTGCCGCCAACTTACGATTGATTATAGCTGATTTAAATTGCTTTGAGCTATCGAACAGATCCTTTTTGTTAGCAATCTTTTTTAGTATATTAAAAGCGAGGTTATGAGGAATCAACGGTATTTGTGATTTATTCTGTTGCTACTTTGTCTAATAATTGTTTGTTGGGTTAAAACCCACTTGGGTTTTAACCCATTTGATTCAGGTATTCTGCTGTCTGTGTGCTTTACCGAATAAATGGGCTTGGTTTTCGGGAATCATTAAATCTGTGCTTTTCGGTTTCCTTGGCCACTCTAGGTCTCCCTGACAATTTGGTGTCAGAAGTGGGATTGGATTGATTTCAGCGTTTCAGGGACTATTTAATTGGATTTGACTCACGCTTGTGATTGCAGCCTGGATAGTTGGACGGTATTTTCTGTGTGCTAATTCCAATTATTTCTGGATAATCCTGGATTTTTTTTGCTGATTGACATTGTGGCTTCCTGATTCAGACTGTTGCCTTAACTTCCGTCTCTCTGCCCAACCGCGTATTAAACCTCCTTACCCTGAACTGTTGTGGTGCAGCCACTGAGGTTAATTATGTCTCAACCGTGCAATCAGGTATAAATCTGTTTCTCTGATATCTGTACTATGTCATGCTTTGTTAAGTGTGTTGCGATTGGTTTTATGATCACAGCTGGAATTGTCGGGGTTGGATATTTACTTTTACCTAACTGGGCAAAACATTTATTGCACCTTCTATTAAAACAAGTTTCAAGGGTTGTTTAAAGAACATTTAATTCTGATTTTGATAGCGAATCTTTGAACCCGATTTTGATTTTGATTTTGATAGTGAAGCTTTGCATAGACGTCAGCCTTAAGGTTTACTCTTTAAATAATGGCAGATTCTGGGAATCCAGCCCAAGCAAGTAGTAGTACAAATACGGACCCTAATGTGTCGAGTTCATCAGGTGGGCCTTATATCGGTCGTCCAGCAAGGCGATTTGGAGGCTACCGAAAAGAAAAGTTTAAGGATTTTCTCAAAGAACTGAATAGATATTTTCAATCAAACAGGATTTTTAGTGATCAGCGCAAGTGTGAAATTTTTCCGAGTATGTTAGAAATTGATAGCCTCGCTGACACTTTCTATGACGGTCTCGATCAAAATACTCGTTATGATTATACAGAACTGTGCCATCAGTTTGCGCAGAAATTTCCCTCCCCTAAAGTAGAGTATCTGGCGGTCGACAAACTCACTTTGCGTGAACAGAAAACAGACGAAGCAGTTTCAGAATTTGCTTACGATATTCAGAAACTGGTTCGCGATGCGTTTCCTGAGGTCTCGCCTATAGAGTCCGAGGTTTTAAGATTACGGTATTTCTTGAAAGGTTTAAAACCTCGGATTCGTCAGTACGTAATAACAACAAAACCTACAGATTTTGAAGCTGCGGTAGCTGAGGCTGTGGAACAGGAAGCGCATCAGCATCTAATGTATGGTGATGCGCCGTGGCTTGACGAAGTGGTGAATAGACCGCCTCCGAGAAACAGTTCAAACCGTAATTTCGAACGACAATCAGGTCGGCATTATCGAAATGAGAGGTTTGGTGGGTCTCGCCCGCCAAATAACAGACAACAGTATCAGCAGCGACAGCAGCCAGGTAGTCGTCAAAACAGAGAAATGTATAGTGCTGTCAGACACGATAAAAATAGCTCAGAAACAGCAGCGCTCAAACAAGAGGTCTCTAATTTGCAAACTCAGATGAGCAATCTGGCTCAGCAGATGCAAACGCTGGTCAGCTGTGTCCAGCAAAACCAAACTGTGAACAGGACAAATGAAAACTATCATAGACCGAACCATCAGTACCAAAGTCCTCCAGGGCAACAACCTTTTCCAAATTCTCAGCGACGCTCTCAATTCAGTGGAATTGAATGTTGGCAATGTGGACAAGCCGGGCATACAAAGGCACGTTGTCCGCAGGTCCAGTCAGCTCAGCGTGCTTCTCGGACTGAACCGAAACGCCGCAGTCTGAACTACATGAATCGAACTGAGCCACACACCTACGCTCACAGCTCCAGCGAAGCTGAATATGAGGAAGAAAGAGAAGACGAAGAAACCGCTAGGGAAACTGCCGTCAAAGCCTTGTACCCTACTGTTCACGTCGCTAGTGCACGTCGAACCTCGGGTTTATGCAAATTAGCTGTGCATAACAAGGCTCTAGTAGAACGAAGCACTAACACTCATGTGTCTATGAACAATGCAGAAACGCAATGGGAAGCACCACAGAACGAACATCTTGGACATGCAGGTCCGCGGTTGAGGATGGCACCCTGGCCAATTAGAACGCGCGTGCGTGCCACATCGTTTCTTCAGGCAGCCCTGATTCTGCCATTGGTCGTATTTTGCTTGTTGCCGACTACACGGGGGTCACTCGCCGGAGAGTTAGGCAAGTTCACGACACAGGTGCACACTGGATATGGAGTTGCCATAGAACCCGCTGGGCTGGCACTCACACCACGTAACGTAGAATATCTGCCCATAGTTATCCACGCTGAACTACCACAGGCAGAAAAGGACTACGACGACTATGTCGAATGGTTGGGAACAGGGACCAGCCAGAGTAATAGCAGCTGCACAGGCCGACATAGTCTACACAAACGGTTACAGGCAGTGATTACTGATCTAGCCATTGCCTACGAGGGCGTATTGAACACCGATTTCTATGCAAAACTGTTAAACCAAGTCTGCAAACAGGCAGAGGGGTTTTGCGCAGAAACTGGGTCGCCCGAACCGTCCGTTTCACCAAATCAAGAGAAAACTGCGCCAAACCGAGAAAAGCGGTTTTTGGGTGCCTTGATTGCTGGAGTTCTTGGTTTGACTGGAACTGGTTTAGGCCTAGCTAATAGCATCTACTTAGGTAAAGTTGGTTCAAAACTTGACGCATTACAAGATGCTATGATGCTAATGAAAACCGACGCACACTTGCGGGATCGAACACTAAACAGGTTGGCATCCGCAAATGAGCAGCTCTACATTTTCACTCACCATTCTATCAAACAAATACAAGACAAAATTAATCAAATTGCATGCGCTCAGAATCAGATAGTACAAGAAGTTGACGCACTGGTTAGTGGCCTAGCAATGAAGGAAACCATTACAAGAATGGTTGACGGTGCTATGCTAGCAGCTACCGAAGGTCGATTAGCACCGGACCTAATCGACGTGACTACCCTAAAACGACTTTTGCGCGACAATGTAAATTTGCAAGGCACGCTTTTCTACCAAGAACCCGCTTTACTATATCAATTTGCGAAAACGTACCCAGTGAAACTGGAAATTCATCGGTTGTTATTTTCATTTTTGCTTGAGATTCCGATCATAATCGATGAAGACGTGAAACCTGTTTTCAAAGTTCACAATGTTGGTTGGCACAACAAGACGACTAACCTTCAGTACAGTTTAGATTTACCTGACCTGATAATGCTAGGAAACATCCCTGCAGGTGATAATAGCTATAATCACTTAGTACTCCCCATCAACAACGAACAATGTATCAGCCATCCTGGGCTGTGGTTGTGTCACCCGCATTCTATTCCGCTAGCATGGTCTCAAGAACAAAGTTGCATCGGTGCACTATATAATAGTCCACACACTAGCGAAAAATATTGTGAACCCCGACACCGCTTAGCTGTACCAAGTAGGAGTACTCAAATAAAGTCTACCACAGCTGGAGTACTAATTCGTACGAATGAAACTCAGGTACTAGTCACACGGTCATCCACCATAGCACATCAGAATGTAGGTAACAGGATCAGTGTGCCCAGTCACGGTGTACTCTGGTTTTCACACACAGATTATACGCTCTTAACAGTTGGCTCGTATGTCTATTACAACAGCTTAAAAGTGGTACAACAAGTACGCGTAAAAGTATTTCAGAAGACACCTCATTGGCCAAAAGTTATAACACCGTTCGCAATCGACTTTACCTCGTTGGAGTTAGCGCAAAGGCAGAATACAGAGGCAAAGAGACTGATTCAAGAGGTTGCAGATCATGCCGGTCTGTATCCTGTCTTTGGAAGGGATTTCAGGATTTCTTTCTTTGGCCTGTATGTAGTGGTGGCCATAGTGATCCTAGTGTTGGCTTGTTTGCTCCTCTGTTTCTGTTGCCGTCGGTGCAAAAGGCGATCGCAGCGTAACTCGGCTTCAGTCAGGTATCGGCCTAATGCTGAGTCGATAGAATTGGTTGGACGTGGAAGAGAAAGATCTGATTCTGACTCCCCGACGGAAACTCGTCGTCGTAGTAACAGTATGTTTTCCAGACGCAGGCGGTCATCCCCACATTCGCCACAGGTTGAAGGGCAGCGTCCAGTTCTGTTTTCGCTAGATCCGTTTTCCGCTTTAGTGATTTGGATTTGCATAAGAGATATGCATCTTCCTGCTCTTGTGGATACAGGAGCCAGTATCACTATGATCTCGTCTTCCCTAAGGCGTAGGTTGCTAGCTGATGAGGAATACCTCAAGCTTAGGCCACAGGAAGTGCCTCGGATTGATTCAGCAACCGGACATACTCTAGAATTGGACGGTCTTTTACATGTTCCTTTCCAGATTGGTTCGAAAGTAGTCAGTCATCCCACGTACGTTGCTGATAGAGTTCCGCACGAGTGTGTATTGGGCATGGACTTCCTCTCAGAGGCTGGAAGTCTGTTTGTGGATCCCGTAAGTGAGAAGATTTCCATTGGCGGAGAATCGGTATCTGCAGTTGTGTCAGGACATAGTTTCACACCAGTAGAGATTAAAGCATCTTCTTCCTGGGTAATTCCTCCCCGATCCGAAATTTGTGTAATGTGTACACTGCCAGGGAATCTGAGCAAACAGGCTCAAGGACAGGATCTTCTGTTCGAACCTAACCTAGACACTCATAAGCGTTTTAAGTTCCGGACAGCCAGAGCACTGACTAGGGTTCACCTGGGTGATTCGATTCCCATTCGGGCCGTCAACACCACTAATGCACCAGTTCGAATTTACCGCAATACCCGCCTGGGCTGGTTGGAATCAGCAAAGGGCCATGAAGTTTCCACTCTCTTTGATCCAAACAAGAGTTCTACAGGGCTTGTAGCAAGTGTTGGTAAACCCGACAAACAGGTCGATGGAAAACCAACACCAAGTCCAAAAGAACTTGAGAGACAGAAACTGCGTGAAAAATCCATATCGGAACTGATCTTTGACGGTTCTGATTTGACGGAAGGACAGAAACAAACAATTAAGGGTCTGCTCCGGAAACATATTCAAGTCATAGCGGCAGATGACTACGATCTAGGCCGAACGAATTTGTTGAAGCATAGAATCGATACTCAGGGAAATATGCCCATCAAACAGCGAGTACGTCGTGTTCCCTTAGTTCAGCAACAGAATGTTGAGCAGATAGTCCAAGAATTGCTCGATGCAGATATAATTCAGCCATCCCATAGTCCATGGGCGAGTCCCTACATCCTTGTTGAAAAGAAGGATACCACGAAGAAGAGGGTATGCATTGACTTTCGTAAAGTCAATATGATAACAAAAAGGGATGTATATCCTTTGCCCAATATAGGTGAGATTTTCGACAAGGTGGGCAAAGTGAAGCCGAAATATTTTACTACCATGGACCTGAATTCTGGTTTTTGGCAAGTTCCTATGGCAGACGAAGACAAAGAAAAGACAGCGTTTGTCACGCACAACGGCCTATACGAATTTGTCGTAATGCCGATGGGCTTGTGCAACTCACCAGCCACTTTCCAGAGATTAATGGACCTTGTTTTTGCAGGATTGCCCTGGGAATGCTGCCTAGTTTACATTGATGACATTATTATCTTTTCCGCCACGTTTGAGGAACATTTAGCTCATTTGGAGAAGGTCCTTGTCAGACTAACCGTTGCGAAGTTAAAGATCAAGCTTCGAAAATGCCAGTTCTGCCTACCAGCTATTCCCTTTCTAGGTCATATTTTGTCCTCTAACGGCGTACAGGCCGATCCCCATAAGATTGACAAAGTTCAGAAAGCTCGTCAGCCCACGGATGTGTCCGAAGTTCGTCAATTTTTAGGTTTAGCTGGTTACTATCGTCGGTTTGTCAAAGATTATGCCCAGATCGCAAAACCTCTGCATAATCTCACTAAATCTACGGTCAAATTCCAATGGTCAGAGGAATGTGCCTCTGCGTTCGCCCAGTTGAAAGACTCCCTGGTATCTGCCCCAATCCTAGCTCACCCAGATTTGTCGATCCCCTTCATTCTACATACCGACGCTTCCCGCATTGGTCTCGGTGCCGTACTGTCCCAAAAGCATGCAGATGGAAAAGAGCATCCCGTCGAGTATGCTAGTCGTCTTCTACAGAAGAGTGAACAGAAGCTCACAGTCACGGAACTGGAATGCTTAGCTGTCGTATGGAGTATCAAAAAGTTTCGCCATTATTTGTACGGTCTTCACTTCCAGGTCGTTACCGACCATGCTGCGTTGAAGTGGTTGCAAACCAAGACTGACCTTCCCCCTAAGTTGTTAGCTTGGGCGATTACTCTACAGGAACACAATTTTGAAGTTATCCATAAGCCAGGTAGGTTACACGGTAACGCCGATGCAATGTCCCGTCCCCCAATCGTCGCCGCTCTCACTACCAACACCCCTTTTGTCCCATCAGCCGAATGGCGTACAGGCCAGGCAACTGATCCGTTCTTGTCGAGCATGCGAACATTCCTGGAAAAGAAAACACTCCCAGAGGATAATGAACTGTCCAAACGCATTGTAGCAGAAGCTCCGCAGTGTTCCTTAGACTACGGTATTGTTTATCACCTCCCCAAGTCCCCACAGGCTGTTGGCATTCGCAAGCAGGTCTACGTCCCAGAATCTCTCAAGGAGAAAGCTTTAGTGCTTTGCCATAATGATTCCTTAGCAGGCCACACAGGGCTGGAAAAGACATACGGTCGTCTCACTCAGGATTTCTATTGGCCCAACATGTACATCGACGCGAAGTCGTGGTGCCAGAAATGCCAAGTTTGTGGCATGTACCGCCCGGTAGTCCCCAAAGCGCGCAGTCATTTGGTTCCCATTGCAGTGCATGAGCCCTTCTATATGATGGGTGTTGATGTTGCCGGTCCTTACAAGACGTCTACCTCTGGCAATCGCTTTCTCCTAGTATTTACCGATTATTTTACCAAGTGGGTAGAAGCGTTTGCAATCCCCAATCAGGAAGCAGAGACGGTTGCCTCTCACTTTGTCCACCACATCATCTGCCGACATGGCAGTCCCCAAGTTCTATTGTCAGATCGAGGCACTAATTTCCTTTCCCAAGTCGTTGCAGATGTTTGCCACCTGTTCGACGTCACCAAGATTGCTACCACTGCCTATCATCCCCAATGTAATGGTTTGACCGAACGATGCAATAAGACAATTATTCAAATGATGGCAAAGTATACTGACGATCACTCCCATTGGGAACAATATTTACCGTTTTGTCTGTTTGCGATCCGTTCTAGCATACATAGTTCCACAGGTTATTCCCCCTATTTCCTCCTGCATGGTCGACATCCCCGACTCCCACAACACTTAAGTCTGAAGCTCAGTGATGAATCATTTTCTCGTGTTTCTAACTTTGCCGGTGCGCTAGCCTATCGATTGCGATCGGTTTGCAAAACTGCTAAAACCAATATTGAAAATGCACAGGCCAGTTATGCAGCACAATATAATAAGCGAGTTAGGGAAACCTCCTATCAGGAAGGCGATTTAGTTTATCTTAAAAGCTTGACGAGACCGCGAGGCAATAAAATTAGCAAATTTTGTCCCAAGTGGATTGGACCCTACCTCATCGTAAGGGTTCGAGAACCTAATCTTGAACTGCAGCACCCCGAGCATCCTCTCGACACAGTTCAAGTAGTCCACAAAGATCGCGTGAAACCTTACAATGGGCCGTTACTCCCGTTTCTTGATAGTGATAGTGAACCAACGGAAGCAGCTGCTGAATCTGCAAATGAGTTTGTCGACTCAGATACTTCTGGCGAGTTCTAACAAATTGTTTTTCCTGCCTCTTTCCCATCTGTTACTGTAATATATTTTCTAAATTTTTTAGTTATCCCATTTATAAAAGTCTTTTCATTTTGTTTTGTAGGTACTACTAACCGACGCTCTGGTCGATTGATTTCCGACACTCTGGTCGAAGAAAGTTGCGACACTCAGGTCGACTTCCTCATTTGCAACATTTCTTTGAAAGTATGTCCGCTAACGACCGCCCACCTTCGCCCACCTATGGCCTGGAGGCTCCTGCAGGCGTATCTACATTTAAAGGCCACGAGTGTAAATTCTCCAACATGTTTCCCTGTAGGTTTTATTTTATGGGCTTTTTGATGCAAAGTGTGGAAATGGGCTATCAATGGTTCAGGTGCTTCTTTGCTGAAGAGAACGGCTTAGCTGACCAAATCCTATCTTTGTCTGGCGAGCGCCATGGCTATGCCTGCAAAAAGGAGGGGCGCCCATCTAATTTTCAGTCATTTCGTTATGACTGGTGGGACACTGTAAAGGTTCATGTTATGGAATCCCTTCTGTTTGCAAAATTTTCTCAAAACACTGAACTGTTCAAAGCACTTCTGGCTACAGGTTTTTCTACCTTGTTAGAGAGGGGCAACGATTCAAGCGGTTGGGCATGTGGCCTCAATGATCAAGAAATTTATAGCTGGGCTTGTTCGCACCCTCGACCCCCTCTTCCCCGCCCAAGTCTGTTGGGCCAAGCTTTGATGGAAGTGCGTTTGCAGTACCGTCTGCAATATCTGCATTCTAAGGTGCTGTTAGTGTGTGATTCCTTAGGCGCACATGTCCCTGTTCCTGAAAATTTCTTGAAGTTATCTCTGCCTGGAGCTAAAATCCAGCATGTCCTCAAAATCGCCAGAGCCTGTATGTGGCCGAAATTCCGTCTTGTCATTGTGCTCGCTGGCACTAACAATGTTCCCCGCAGGCATAAGTATAAGCATGGTAAAGCCCCAGTATATGCTCGTGACGGTGCGCTTAAGCCTGTCAATGTTCGCCAAGTCGTCCGTCAATTTGAAACAGGGTTGTCTCATTTCGTCACTGAGCACCCTCAGGCGAAAATTGCTGTCTGTGAGTTGCTACCTCGCCACTGCGATGTCCCCACGGCCGGGTCTTCTTCGTTGAGCCACATACAAAAATGTGTGCCCGCCATTAACCACAGACTGTCTCTTCTAATTTCTGAATCGCAGTGGGCAAATGTTTCTCTTATTCCTCTCCACAACCAATTTTCCTCCGCCCATTTGTTTCGGCATGATAATTTACATTTGAATGACTCCGGAAGTGTTCAATTAGGTCAAATCCTGTCCACCTATGCTGCTGGTATTTAAAGTATCGACACACAGGTCGAGATGACTAACCAAGTTTGTTTTGTACGTGTTTTATTACTACCTCTATTTGCATCACTGTATATACTTATCCTTGTTGCTATGTCTTTTGCTGAATTTCCTTGGTTTTGTCGAGTTCTTACATACAATTCCGACGCACAGGTCGGCACAATTGTGGGTTTTCCTTTTCACCATATGTACCTCCCTCTCACCAGTGTACCTGTTTGCATTATTTTATCATCTTATATCTCTGTATTTTGCGTTCTCACTGTTTTGTCCACATTTTATGTTACTCTTGTCAAGCTTCTCATTACTCCATTTTACACTGTGACTGTATTTTATTGCGTTTTCCCTGCTTTTAATTGTTTCCTTTTATCGATCTTTTGTCATTGTCTATTTACTATGACTCTTCGTTTCTGTCATCTTGTACTCATTCCGCTTTAGCCTTGTTTATGCCGCCATGCTGTTTGCTTACTTCCTCACAAGGTGTGGGGACCACACTCAATTCGGACCCTTTAAATCAACATGTCTAGGAGGCTTTTTTGTTTGATAATGGAGGTAGTTAATCAGAGTCTTGTTCGCATTCGTGACTTGGAAAACCAACTCTGGTCTGTTGTACCAAAAATAGGCAGGTATAAGGACTTATTCCACGTCAACTGAATTGATTTGTAATAGTGGCCTGGAGTTTACCGGGAGACTGCGACGACTACAGTCTGTAATTCTTCAATTGTAAGTTTTCTTGGTCCCAGACATTTTCTAAGTGATTGCTTGACAGTGCCGACTAAACGCTCATAGAGGCCACCCATCCAAGAGAATAAACAACGAATAAACCTCCATTGAATGCTTTGCTCAGAACTGAAGCTTTGGATTTTATCAGATTGAAAGAAACGTTCTAACGTATCCGCAGATGCTCTGTATTGCTTCGCATTGTCGCAGATGATCGTTTCTGGAGTACCGTAGATACCTGAAAATGGCCATAGACACAAGAGGAACTGGTCTGTAGAACAGTCCGAAACATCTTCCAGGTGGATGGCTCGTACGACAGCACATGTAAAAAGACATATCCAACTCTTACACGCCGATTGTTTCCGCAGCATCTTCAGACTTGACAAAGACATGGCCAAAATAATAGATTCTAACATGTGTGAAAAGATAATGTGTTGAGAGGCAAAGTTCTGGTAGAGGAGGAAATCTGGAACTTGAAAACGTCTTCCCTCTACTCTTCGACATACTCTAAGATTCCGAAGGACGCGTTGAACTTCAGAACAGCCACTTGGAATCCAGTATTTAATACGAACATGCGCCAAGGTTTGACGAACGCCAGCATGTAAGAGACGCTCTTGTGATGATCAACTCGGTGAATCTATTTCCATTAGGTAGCAGAGCAGTACCGGTGAAGAAACCATAGAAGTTTGGGCCGAATTCAAATCGGCCTTTGCATCGAAGGCCTTTGCATCGAAGAACACCTTGAGAATCACGGAAAAATTCAACGGGTGCAAGTGCAGTTTACCTTTTTTACTTTGTAGATCCGTAACGGACTCAGCTTGGACATGCTTTAACTAAAGTAACACTGCATGCCCCAAATCACTTGTAGTAGAAAAAAACTTTGAAGTGTTACTAGATAGCCTGCTGCAGTTCTGTATGAACCTGAGAACATCAGCAGTGACTCTCAGCAGTTTGGAGCATGACAAAAACCGGGCCAGGTCAATGATACTTTAGACAGAAGTCAGAAGAACCTGCCAAAACATAATCGACTAAATATTGTCGACAATTTCTTGGGCAGTTTCAGTAGTTTGGATTGTAAGGTGATGTTTGACTGTAGCAGCAAGCAAAAAGGGCTGAATACGATGCCAAAGGCAACTCTTTGAAATCAATGTGTTATCAAGTTGCCAGAGTGAACTAAGTATGCGCCGTAACCCCATAAAACCCATATATTTTCGGAATCCTTGCAGCGAGACGAACATTTTCATAAAATTTAAATTTTTTTAAAATTTCGAAAATTTAAAATATCGATTTTTGGGGGAATTTTTTCGGACCGTTCAAGCTATTCAGCTCATTCCTTCAGAAACCTTTTCTGAAGACGCATCGAATGACATAAGAACGGAAATAATCGGTTGAGAAATAAGAATTTTATTTCAAAAATTCCTTTTTCCATTTTCTTTGAAGTTTTGTAGCTTTTACTGATTATTACTCGCGACTCGCTCAACGGAAAATTTTTTCGATTAGATTTTCAGGACCGCTTAGGCGTTCGCGTTCACCTGATATGTGTGGTATTTCAAATTTTGAAAGTAGATTTTTTAAAAATACCACTTTTCACCAAACATTTCGGCAAAGCCAATTGAGCAAAAGTGAGTAAAAATTAGATGATCATAAAGTTCAAGCCTAGATGAATTCAACGATATAAGGGTTTTGTTACTACGACTTATATTGCGCCAGCAATGAATTTTTAAACAATATCCCTTATTTCCGTTAGTTTTTGGCTCTCTTTGATGTCACCGCCGTGATGTAACTGAAGCAGCGTAAACTAAGCCAAAGACTTTAGTTTAATCGCGATCCTGTGGCTGCAGACCTACTTGCAGGAAGGCTTTTTCAATGTCGAATGCCATGGCTACTCGATGCTGATAAAATCGACTAAGCATACCACAAAGGTCCTGATGAACAACAGTTCCTCGTAGAAGACAATCGTTAAGGCTAAGACCATACCTGAACGGGAGGTCAATTTTCACTGACCCTTGTGGAAGCAAATTTGGGTACCCCTTGTGAGAGCGATTTTTCTTAAGGGTACTTTTGAAAGCGATTTTTAAGCTATTTTAGCCTAGTTTTAGCAAAAAACAGCAATTTTTAAGCTAAAACCCGTTTTTTGGACGTTTTTTTAGCTAAAAATAGTAAGTTTAAGTGAAAAATTCCGGCGAAGCCGGAAAATTTTTGGAAATTTTAGTCGTAAAACCTATTTTTTGGGCAAATTTCTTACCCCTTGTGGCCAATTCTCTTACCCCTTGTGGGAGCAATTTCGCGACCCCTTGTGGGCGACTTCGCCGAGGGGGGAAATTTCCCCCCCCTTTCCCCCCCCCTTGTCCACCTGTGGCTAAGACTCTGTCTTTGATCATTGGCAGAAGCATCGTAGACTATCCTTAGCTTAATAGTCACTCTATCCTTTCTGATCACGCAGTGATGAGGCAGATAGTGAATTCGAGAATGATTGCTGTCCAATTTCTCATCAACTGGTTCAATGCGTCCTACGTTCAATTGATCCTGGATGACCTTGTCATAGGCCTAGACAACGTCTTGCCATTGTTAATGCGAGTCATGAGAGATTTCAATAGACCTAAAGCAAGATTGTTGTTGGTTGGCAACTGGGGTGCTTCATCTTTCGATGGACAAGTAACTTCGTACCAACCATTCTTCATCCTAATTATGGAGTAGAACTTACGCAATGCTCAATCGTAATCGTCGATATATGGCTTATTCTTTATTCCCATGTCCTCTAGTGACCAAACATTGGAAAAAACTGATCTGCTTAACCCTTGATGGAGTCTGTCAGCATTACAGTAGCATTCATTGACTGGGAGCAGGAGTCCATTTAAATTTTTCCCGTTGATATGTATCCAAATTTCGATAAAGTAGAATCTGTCGGAAATTGTTATCCTTTTAGATCCGACAAAATCGTAGTAGTAGTCGGCTCTTATAAGTAAATCGATGGAAACCGGCTTCGTTACTGAAGAAGGGGAATCGCCCAGTGACACTTTCGTGAGGATAGGATGATCGCAAGTGTCCATTTTAGATTTTAGAATGGAGCTTGTAATGGTGTCTGTAACCAAAATAGATATCTTAATCTGCTCGTCAGCAGAAACTGGGATATCTAATTCCGTTGATTTAAAGCAGATGGTTTTTTGTGCTCCCCAAAACGAGCTACCGGTATGACTTCTTCTCCAGTAGAATCTAGACATAGTTTATCTGCCAACGTTTTGGTTATATAACTTCTCGTGCTTCCAAGGTCAAAGAAAGCTTGTGCATTGACTCTGGAGAAGTTAATATCGGCTATCTGCACATGATTTGAATGGTGTAGCAGTTGCGAATCATTAGTATCCTGGCCATGCTTGTTGGAGTCAGGCTTTGTTTGCGTGACGAAGTTGGCCTAAGTTTATCAGGATACAAACTACTGCGATGAGATTGCATTTTGCAGTAAAAGCGAGATCAATTTTTCTTGCAAGAATTGGCATTGTGGCCTGAAGCTAAACATTTATAGCATTTATTCTTCAACTGTGCAGAGTTGTCTTTTTCTTTACAAGACACATTCTTTGAGTCTTGAGAGCTTCGAAGGTTCAGACCAATTCTTGCAGTGAAGCTGAATACTAATGGAAGGAGGGAATTTCGAAAGGATCAAAACAGTAACCACCTTTCCAAATGTTTCCTCTTCTAAATCCAATGTAGCTAAACTACAAATTTCTTTTTCATATTCATCATAAATGTGATTCAGCGGAAGAGTAGTTTGATTTCCTAAGGGCAGATGAAGCAGCTTTTCGAAATGAGCGAATACCTCCATCTCCTCATTGCCTAACCTGCCCCTTAGAACTCCAACCATAGCGGGATAATAAGCGGAAGTCAATCGGTATCCCTGAACAGCAGCAAGTGCATTATCCTTCAAGTAGGATTTCAAATATTTGAATTTATTTTTATCGGATATCGCTGGTATTATAAATAGCCCACTCAAATTGATCCCAAAAGCTTTTTCACTCCAGGGGACCTCTACTGAACGTGAGATATCCGACCTGGGCACCTTAGTTTTGGCAAAGTTTGAATCATTTGCTGAAATATTTGAACCTGAATCCGGAATTTTTGAATTTGCGGCAATTTCGGTCTGCTTAATAGATGACTGCTTTTGATTACCGTGAGCAAAGCTAGAACCCCCTTTTTACAACTACTGTTTAGTGTTACCATGAAGAACAAAAACACGCAGGTGGTCCTGCACCGTGTCCTTTCTCGCTGTATAATCTTTAAAAGGGAGAAGCTTGTGATTACGCTATAGATGATATTCTATAAGTGTGTTAAGGTAGGAACCGGGTTGGTTACCGCACCGTTACTTACGGCTTGCATGAACATATAGATAAGGTACATGAAATGTGGAGACGAAACGTTGAATGAAACCTTGCAAGTAAAGGCCAAATTTCTCATACTTCATATTATACAGCAATGTTTGGGTATTCTTTTATACTTGGCAGGGATTATGGACATTTGCATCTATAGTGTCTAGGATTATCAGGAATCTTGCGAAGTGCACCCTGGTCATGGCCATGACATCCCCATCGAATAATGTGGGATTCTGGGCCTTGAACTTACTGTTTGTGAACCTAACTTTGGCATTAGGTTGCACCAATAATAAATATGTCATGTTTACCTAAACAGTACTAATACAGGCATTCTTGCATTTTTGAGCCGAGGCATGTTTATCGATTCCAGCCCTAAACAAACCGATTAAGCGTCGGGTAATATCCACTGAATGTTAGCGTGACTGTTATTTTGCTGCAATTATGGCTCCTATTTGCTGCAACTTGTATCCTTTGTTGTCGCTACAAGTATATTTCAATGTACATGCGGTATGCATTAAGAGCTTTGCTTTCCAGTGATTGCCGTACCATGCCATGCTTACAATTTACAAGTGATTTGATGCAAGTCGTTTTAAGGTGCTGGTTTTCTTTGCGGTATTTTTGACTCATACTGCTTTAATACTTTATGAAAATTGCTAAAACTTACAAAATTACCTACTTTCGTGCTCTAACATTGTAGGACCAGTCTCGTGTTTTTAGGCCAAAAGATGAGAAAGTTTTGGTTTTGGGCCGTTGGTTCCCAGTTGGTAGAAGATACACGGGACTGGTTGTTATGGCAGGAAGGAGGACACGAAAATGAACGTTTTTGCTTTTGCAACTTTTGAGCTAACTTCAGTGGTTAGGTCAGTATAAGCAAAAAACTATTTTGAGGATCCAAAAATGGCCCTTTTCGAGGAAATCAATTTTTTTTAAAATTACTGTCACATGTTAGGGATGATGCTGGCTTATGCTCAATCGCTGCAGCATCTAAATTCACATTTTATGACTGCCTATTAGCCGGATTTTATTGCTTTAGGCTAGAGATTTGGCCGAAAAACCATTTTGGCAAACTGCGATTATTTTGTATTGAACATCGATTTCTCAAAAACTACTCGGCGGATTCCGAAGATTTTTGGCAGAATGGAAATTCTCACTTTGGAGGAGCGACGTTTTTTTGGTTTGGGCTAAAACATCTCCAGTTGCGGAAACCGAGTGCAATGTTGCAAAATTTTGTGTTACCATGCATTTGGCCGATTTTCTCGAACGTTAAATCCTGATGAGCCATATCCAAAAAACGTTCCTCGGTCCGTAAGTCCTTTATATTATGGCACAAAAAGAGCATTTGGCCGATTCCACAGTTTTGAGAAATCGACGTTCAAATGTTTTTGGTCCAATAATCCTGATAGATGTCAGAAAATTTCGTCTATTTTTTGCCAATTTCGCCAGTTTCTAAGCTCATGTGAATATACAGACAATAATATTTATGTATAAAGCTCTTTCTATCTCCCAGAATTACGATAGTTATAGCGTTTCAAAAAGCCACCACAAAAGCACTGCACAAAAGAATAACACCACTTTAAAAAGATAAGCTAATGCTGTTAGAAAAGCATGAAAAATTTAAGAAAATAAACCCCAAAATGTCATATAAGTATTTTCGCAAATGCAATGCTTAAAACAGAACAGATAGTGTTTACCTGGTAAATCGCATGGACAAAGTCGAATCTGGCCATAGTCGTTTGCCGAACAAGAGGGTTGCACAGACCCTGGTATCCAACCATGGCAGATTCGTGTATGTGCGTGCATAACAGGATTAATGTCGTAATCCCTCGGCGGACTGCCGTCGAATACGCAGCCGCCAATCGGCGTTTGAATTGTGAGATTGAAAAATATTTCCTGTATTCGCGTTCCATCAATAAGATCAATGTCGGTAAAGTTGCAAATGAGACCATTCCGTGCACACACTGTATCACAACTTTCGGATGTTAGTTTTCCTAAGTCCCACAGTGAGTTTTCCGCGATAATAGGAATAGCTATAATTACGCTATATAAGTTTGTGAAACATAAAGCCAGTATTGATGCTAAATTTAATCAGTTTATTTCAAACATTGACGAGAAAATATTCACATTCGATAACGGATTCTATGTATGGGAATTTTCATGAAAAATTTAACAGCAATGACATTTACTATCCTGCATTGGGTAATGGATTCTAAGTATTCTAGCAATAGAGTTTAAAGTAGTGAAGGAATGAAGTGTCGAACTTAAGCCAAAAGTCAAAATGAAGTGTCACAAAGAAAAACTGTCACATTTAATGAATTCAGCAGGTATCGTTGCTCGTAGGTAGGGAACACCATATTCTATCACTGTTTATAATTTTGAAATCAAAGTACAGAAATTTAGATAAATGGCAAATAAGTCAAAGCTCACGAAAACTAAAATTTATTTCTTCGATGTTTACTGGGTGCGTACGTGAACCTTCAATGAATAAATAGGCACAACCATTAGGTAGATTATACATAACTATAAAAAATAGTAGTTATAGTAGTTTCTTAATAGTAGTTTCTTCTATCTGAAAATCAGCGTTCCAATTAATAGACCACAGTAGAAAACGTAAAAAGGAGCATAACTTACTAGTATAGGTAGCAAAATTAGTGCATCTACAGAATCGAGCTGTCCCACTCTGCTGAGCATAGCAGTCTTGCTGTTGTGGCCCTGGTTCCCAGCCTTCGCACTCACGAGTAGCAATAGTCATAGATGGACTTTCCCAATAGTTTCTTTGAGCACTCCCAGAAAAAATGCAGGCACCAAATGCACTTTGCTGTGAAAGGTTCGACATTATTTCCAGTAGTAGACTGGGTGGCTCCAGATCGAGTCCAGTAATATTACATGCTTGATCATGAAGACCACAGGTCTTAAAACAATTCGTAGCGTCATCTCCTAGCTCCCAGAGAACATCTCCGACGACGGCTGAAACAAATGGTAAATAATGGAATTATATTCCAAACTTCAAGTGAAAGTGAGCGTTAAGGAAATAGAAACTCGTAGTTCTGGGAGTGCAAGGTTTTATCTGTGACCGTAGGCTAGCACAATATGCATCAATCACAAAATTTTGAGTACACAATTATAGCGAGATTCCGTGGAGGGGAGGGGAGTAGTGGTGGGGACTAAGCACAAAATCATTCCACGAAAGTGAGCTGACGTGGTTGGAAATTTGCTGTCCGGTCTTTGTTGAAAAATGTTTCCAGGAAAACTAGCTGGTTTAACTGGAATCTAGTCAATCCAGAATTAAAGTTAAAATACATACGTTCTAAACATACAAGAAATTTTACACAAAGGTTCTCAGCGGCTGGGAATAGAGTTGCGACGTTAAGAAATTATCTTCAAGAGGACATGCAGCTATAACAACCGCACCTGGTGCAAGCAAGCCCGACCCGGAGCTCGATGTCTGCTTCTGTCAGAGCTGGAATCCTGCTGGCAAGAATTATGGTGCCGGTATTTCCACGAAAGCCGGGTGACTCGGTAAGAATCACGCCATCTGGGCTAAAGCTTTCAAATTTTCCTGGAACTCAGCTCAAAAGTGTTTCATAGGTAGCATCCGCGGAATCTCGTTATAGTGGTGTACTCAGAATCTTTTGATAGACGCATTAGTCTCAGTGAGAAATCCTGGCAAAAATTAGCCTGGATTGTACACTTTCTCAGACCAAGCAGATAAAAAATTGGATTTTGGCAGTTCTGTTACATGTCATTCCATTTTGTCATTGTGCAGTAAGGTTAAATGACAAAATCAGTAAACTTAACATGAAGCATACCAAGGCGGTTGTGTTACGACAGGACGGGAAATTACAATAGCGTTATCTGTTTAATTTTAACATTGTCTATAATTTTCTAAAGAATGTAGCACTCATCATTATACTGAAAATTACATTGTTATGGTCGCAGTTTACCGGAGCGCTTCCTTCTTATCTTCAAGCCGGTTTCACTTGTAGGAGGAGTCACGGTTGGCCTGGATTGTGAAGACACGATTTCGTACATCTTGTTGTACACCACATTCTAAATTGATTCTCCTTGGGCATTTTCGCGCACGAGTAAACAGAGTAGCGTTTAAACTTTTTAATTCATTTAATCCTGCAGATGAATTAAAATGAACTATTTAGCTCGTTCAACCCTGCGCGCGGACAGAATTGAGTTAATTTTAACCGTTTAACTAGTTTAGCTCGCTGCGCTAAAGGCCCAGAGTAAACAATATTAACTACAAATTCAACTAATTCTTAGTAAATTAATTACACACATTACACGCAACTTAGTGGTTTGATAGATCCACTCAGAAAAGTTAATGGAACTGCTATGTCAGTGAAACCTTCAGGATTAATAAGCGTTTTCGTTATGCTATATCATACGACTCGGTCACACTGCTGTCTGATGTCTTATTTCTTTTGTGTTATGTCGTTTGTTTTATGTCTTAATACAGAACCGTTCACATTGCTGTCTCTCGTCTTAGGCAGCACAATTGATCATTTCAACCAATCAACTTGACAATGTCTGCACTAGCTGCAAAGTAATTGGTTTATCTTTTAGGACAAGACAAAACTTTAACCTAGCCCAAGTCTGTCTAGAGACCAAAAGACATAATGCATCAAACACCAGTGTGAACGCCTTAAAATACAAGTCATAAGGCCTAAGACATAAGGCACCAGTATGAGCGAGGCTTTAATAGTTTAAATGATATAAATGCACTGGTGAAGACAAACAGCAAACAAAATAATTTAGGTCTACGACAAAAATCAGAACGACAACAGTATAATTTGAAGCACATAGTTTAGTGCATTCACAGTCTTCGTGCGAATCTAAGAGTGTCGAGCACGAGGGCATCCCATCCCGCCCGATGTATTTACAAAACTGTGAATGAAAAACCGTGCTACAAAGTACTTGTATTGCGAATAAGGCACAAAACCTTTGTCGCCACAATTTAAAAAAACTTTTAAAATATATAAAGTATTAGTTTTACCTTGATAAAAATACTACTATATTTACCCAGTTTTCGTTCCATAAATATGTCATCGTGCATGCATCGTGCTACAAATTACTTGTAGCACGCTACAGCGTGCTGCAAATAATTTGTAGCACGATGCATGTCACAGCGTGCACTAACTTATTTGTAGTAAAGAATCTTCAAGAGAAAAATGAAACATGAGTTATACGATAGTATTTCTATTGGTTTCTAAACGTTACAAGTGTCAGACCACAAGTAAAATTTATGATGTGTATAGTTATCAATAAAGCATTAATGAGCCTGCCATTGCATATCTAATGTAAACTATAATTAAAATTATAATTTATAGCAGAAACATACATATATTGCCAAAGATCTAGCAGCTGCAAGTTCCGATTTTTTAAAAGGATTGATATTGCAGATTGTAATAGTGGTAGCAGCATTGCTTTGAGACACTTCTCTCTAAATATTTACAATTAACGTATATGTTAATCCTAAGCTCTAAGCAAACTGTCTGGAACTTAACTTTGAATTAAAGGGATGAGTGACTACAGGTTCCTAGACCGGGCCTATTCTAATCAGTTAAACCTTACCTACCTAAAGAAACACTACAAAGTTACCAAAACTGGACAGTCATCATTGGAGGCAGCTCTAACCAACTGAAATATGGGTGGCGTAATAAGGATTTTAATGCGATGCGATTAATTTTTTTTGTGTGCGATGTACACTACTTATATCCGACCTATTTTGGAGTATAATTCGCCGGTATGGTCTCCGTATTTAAAAAAAGATATTGCGAGAGTAGAAAACGTTCAAAGGCGGTTTTCAAAGCGGATTCCGGGTTTGCGCAATAAAACGTATTCTGAGCGTTTGGCAATTTTGGGATTAGAAAGTTTGGAATTGCGTAGGATCAAAGCAGATCTCAATCAGTGCTTTCGCATAGTGAAAAATCTCGACAACATAGATTTTTCTGACTATTTTGCCTACCGTCAGGATGTGGGATTAAGGGGCCATAATTTAATGTTAGATTCTGTACACTGCCGAAGAAATGAGAAACTAAATTTTTTCAGTAGCAGAGTAGTTAAATTGTGGAATAACCTCCCCCTTGAAGTTGTCAAGGTTGATTCACTTGAGGCTTTTAAATCTAAACTGCAGGATATAGATTTGTCGATTTATACAAAGATCTTTTAGCATTTCTGTGGCTATTTATATACTGCACATGTTTATACAATTTTCACGTAGTTTGTAGTTGTAGATATTAGTCTGAAATAGGTTTTATCTGATTGTTTTATATTGTTGTATGTACGGATGCATGTAAGTAGCTGTGTATACAGTTCTTTGTATTCCTTTTCAGTAAATGTTTTACTGCGTGACCATAATCTTTACTGAATAAACCATTTGTTTGTTTGTTATAAATGAACTAGCAATATACCCAACCGGACAACTCAATACCATAACTGAACGAACAGATCAGATCTAAGCTGATCACAATCGCTAACAAAACTGGGAACTGCACACAACAGTAACAAATTGTTTCAGTGCTCGTTTTTAAGGTTAAGTTGTAACGCTTTAATTTAGTTGATTTTCAACATCCTCCCCTGGATACAAAAATTTTAGCGCATGCTAAAATGCAAAGGTGGAGAAAAGATGCTACCGTAACTCAATAGTTGAAAATTAAAAAGAATTTCAAAGTTAAACGTAGATCTCACACAATTCCCATGAGACCAGTTATGAGGGACGTATCCGGGCACGTTTACCCTTGGTTAAAACAAAGAAACAACAAATAGAAGTTAAGAAAATTAAAGTTAGCAAGTGGTAGCAGAAATGGAAGTCATAGACAGGCGAATTATAGCGAAATATAGTGAGAATAAAGTAAACGAAACAAGACAGTAAGTAGTTGCAACCAAACTAAGTATAGCGACAATAAGTTATTCAGAAATAGAAATAGAGAGAGAGAGAGAGAGAGAGAGAGAGCGACCAGCATAGAAAAGGTAATATATTCTAAAAGACACTATGAGTAGAAAACCAAAAAGGACAGAAATACAACAATCATTCATACATTCACTGATCAATTTCACATACATTCACACAAACATACAAGTCAAAAACACATAATATCAATTTTAAGAAAGCAGACTACACAAGATTTACGACTATCAATACTATACATAACTAGCTTAACTATACAAAGTTGAAGATTCCTAGCAGAATCCTAGCTAACAGCATACAAAGTTTCACAGAAAAATCATCTTAAATCAACTTTCTATATCTTAACTAAACTATACAACAAAAGTTATGCTATACACTCCAAACAAATATTCAATGCACATAGAATGAGGTAAAGACTATTGCAACCAAAGACAAATTTTCTTCTATTCTAAACCTTTTTTAACTCAAAGTTTTAAAGATCTAGCGCACGACTTTCCACCGCCGCATAAAAAATAAAGATCACCTGATTTATTTAAGAAAACACGAAAAATACGTATACGTATGGCTACCAAAATCAAAGCACATACATACATATATATATATATATATATATATATATATATATATATATATATATATATATATATATATATATATATATATATATATATATATATATATATATATATATATATATATATATACATATGGGGGAAATATATGGGGATGGGGTTACATAACTAGATGAATCAAAGTTTACGAACGAATCGTACAGTTAAGAATTATATGGTAAAAAGAAAAACTGTACATGGCATAAGATTAAAGCATGACATTATTATAACAATGGCAAAAATATAAGGCATAGTACCGGCAAAATTAAGGCAAAATATTTAGAAATTAACAAAAACAAACAAACAATTATGCATATACTGAGTAAACAAAATTGAAGCCTATATTGTCCATGACTTATAGCATCGTTGAGCTGTTGTTGTAACTTTAGAATTTAATTTAGAGTGATGGTCTTCTGGTTTCACCGTAGGATGAGTTCAAACCCATATGGACTCCACTTCAGGATCAGTGCTGTAGAAGACATCGAAATTAGAGTTTCTATCGAAGTCATTATATCCGTCGTTATAATCAATTAAACACAAATATATACATTTATAATATAATGGCTATACAGAGCCGACAATGCAATCAAAAGATAAAAAGAGAAAGAAGATCTGAAAGTTAGAGAGGAAGAGCTCTAGCAAGAGGAAACCTTTGAGAAGATAAAGCGAAAATAGAATAAAATGTCATTTTATACAAATTCAAGTAATTCTTATATATATAATAATTTTATACTAGTAATTCACTCAGAATAGACTAAGAAAATTTCTACAGAATATCTATATATATGACCCTTAAAGCTCCGAAATGCGCTGATTACTATATGATTAACACAGGAAAAAAACATACAAGAAAACATATTTACACGATCAATAGCATTAGCTGAAAACAAAAATTAACCGATATAGGTAACCGTATTGATTTAACAACCGTACGTAAACAACCATAACTACAAGTAAACAGCATAAGTAACAAGAAATCTAATTAAGAACGCAAATATTTTTGGTTGTTTTGAATATTGCTTTTTAGGATTTTCCGAATATGCATAACTGCAAACACAACATTAACCACTAACTATCAATCAACTATGAATACTATACACATTTATCTGATTACCACAAAATACGAACAAAACTACTATGCAGGCTATATAATACTGACTAATTAACTATCATATAAAATTATTACCGATTAATGTGATCACAAAAACAAACACTACTACTTCGTACAGCAATTCCGTTTAAGTTTCCGTAATTTTACGCGCGTCATCTCATTTTAAGTATCGTCAAAATGTCCGAAAGAATTCTGTCGTCACTACTATTATCAACATGAGGCTTCATGTGGCCGAGGAAGAAAGCCATGTGGCGCAAAAATTCATCAATTCGCAAACTACATCATGCCACGAAAAAGTCACGTAATACTTTCATCAAAATCCTTAACAAATCCGTCACTAAGCTAACTACTAATCTGTTGTCAACTCCGTTTTGCAAACATGAACACAACTTTTATACTCTTATATACGCTACTTGTTAATTGCTTCTTTGAGAAAATGCGAAAAATTAGTATTTGAATTTGAGTTGGATGGGTCACGGTTTACCCTAGAAAGCGAGCCAAAAAGGTCGCACTCAACAAAACCAATGACCCTGTTTGTCCAAAGATGGTCCAGAAAGACAACTCACCAACGTAGGTGGGAATGTTAAAACCGACTAAAAGATGGAAAAAGAAAACAAGATAGAACTGACTAAACCAAAGATGGAATTAAACCCTTGTGTGCATAATACTGAGCTCGAGAGGGTTTACGTTTTACACTTCTATCCAGAAAAGGTAATTCGTCAGCAGGTTTAGCAAAAGGTGGAACTGAAGTTTTCGGTCACATAGGAAGTTGACCATAATTTTTAAGTTGAGGATACGAAAAATTTTGAAAAGCATCCTCTGGCAAATTTATCACTCGTTTAATATGAGGATTTTGACGCGTACGAACTGGGGGTGGCTACAAAGTCACACGAACTTGCTTTGGTTCAAACGCATCAAGCCATTCATTCAAAAGAGCACCGTGTGGAGCCGATTCGAGTGGCATCAAAGCCGAAAAAGATGTTTCTGTTCGTCAAGTTTTCGTTTACTGAGAGTAGTTGAACGCAAAAGCTAAGCCGCTGGGAAGTAACACAAATGGTTTAGCAAAAGATGTCGCTCATAAAGAGGATCAAAAGGCAATGTGGGTACAACGTAACGCAAGGTTCGATACGGTTGAGCCGGGCAATAAATGCCATCCGGACTGCCATCCGGAGGTTTCAAAAGAAAATTTGGCAAAGGTGGATTTCCTTCCATTTCCCCGTAAGGTGGACCAAATTTGCCTTGATTATAATTTTTAACTGCAATTTGCATTCGCGTTCCTATCAAATGTCTACGGCATCTTCATTGCCTGGCCTTGCTGTAAGTGACCAGTTGAGTTTGCAAGATCCATTGGACCTTCAACCATAAACTGCAGCAAAATATGATATACATGCCACCGATCATGTGTTCACCCATTTGAAGAGAAGCAAAAAGAGACTCTCAATAGGTGTTATCACGTCCTGTGCCCATGAAAGGGTGGCCAGATGCAGCTTTTGCGAGGGCTATCTCACAATGGTTGAGCAAAAATTGAGCCAAATTTTGATCCTGATAAAATTTTTCCCAACAAGTGATCTAAGCCAAAAGAGGTCGATACGTTTGCTTCCAATATTCGCGCAGATGTAAAAATGGTTTCAACTCCTTATCCACATGCTGCTTGATGTGAACCCCATTGACGGATGCGAATGTAGGCGAACCATTCCGCAAGCTGATCCATGCCTAAAAGCTTACACTTTATGTACTGATATGCGGCCTCAGCATTATCAAAGCGAAAGGGTTCGTCCAAAAGAAGAAAAACCACCTGAAATAGTATGCATAAAACTAGCTTCATACGGATATCGATAGAAAGTTTTCATGTAAAGAAGTTCAGGATTTAAACCTTCAACACCTGGTGGGTTTGCAGATGGATAACCGGTCAATCGATCTTTTTTGATAAAAAGTGCACGCCAAGATGCTATCAAGTTGTTATTAATTCGATTCAAAAAGTAAACTTGAGCGCGAAAACGTTTCAGCAACCAATGAGACCAGTTTCTGATTTCAGGAAAGATTTTAGGATACAAATTGCTCAAAGCCTCATTAGATTCCGACGATTTTATTATGTACGGTGTGTGTTCTCGGTTGCTACGACTGTAGCTTACACATGCACGCTATTACAGAAAATGTATACATTAATAAACGTTCATCTTGGCGTTTAACTTCGCTGACATCAGTTAAATATCCTGTGTCAAGTCGCGTTTTGAAGCGGATCCAGGTAAACCCACTGGGCCAGGGATTAGTGACACTTCTTCAGTCCCTTGTTTACACAGTATAGTACACTGTCCACAATATCGTCTCGTTCACTGTAGGCTTGATCAGTTACACTCTTGATGCAGGCATCCTGGTCATCAATTTCTTGCTGGCTGGATGCTTTACACCCCATGGCTGTCTCGCACTTTTTCACTTAATTCTTGAGACAGGGAACCAGACATTTGGCAGAGGAAATCAGTTCCCTGAAAGCGGATTGGATCTTGCTGGCTCGCTTCCTTCGCAGACCTTCAAACTCCTTCAGGCCGGCTGCCTCCTGAACCCTGTCCAAGTCGATAATTTGACACTCTTCATGGCCCCTGGCTTTCATGCATTCCACATAGTCCTCCACGTAGCCTCAGATTTTGGACTTAGCAGTGGTTAGACACTGATCCCTGACTTCTGCTTTGAAACAGGCATTCAGCTTGGATTCCGCGAGGCATTTATTGATACATTTATTGTCAATGTTGTCTGGATGCTGGGGATGCTCTTCAGGATAGACGCATTTCAGTTGCGCATCCAAGCTCCCTCCCAATGCATGGACAGTAACCGCAAGTAGAATCAGAGTTTTCATTTTGCTGAAGTGCCTGACGCGTTAAACTTCCATGAAATTTACACACAGACTCAAAGCCTCATTAGAGCTAGGTCCTACTCCAATAATTGCAAGTTCCTTGTGAAAGCTTCCAAAACTATCACGCATAGATGGAAATCTCAATGAGATCGAACTGCGTTGAGCGCGCTTTCCATTAGCATCCTTGTAAAAAGCAATATTTGGGGTGATAGTACATTTAGTACATTTAAATTGGATTACAATTTTCTGTTTGAAGAGTTCCAACAAATTTGATGGCAAATCAATAGGTGTAACGCAATGTTCTTGAAGGTAAAGGATAAACCTATTACGAAAAGCTTCTAACCAAATATGGATAAATGTCAGACTGACGTCACACGAAGGTGGCAATGCTGCTGCACTAATGACTCTATTCCACCGATAAACAACCACTAGTAGCGTTTCGTCTGAGATCCGCAGCAATCCTTCGAGGAATGTTATCCTAAACGTCAAACGGCGCATAGGTCGGAGATCCAGTTTCCAATGAAACACCAGGATCCATATAAAAACGAATTGCCTTACAAATAACTAAGGTTTCGCGGAAACTAAAAGTTGGAAGCTTTTCATCCAGCTAATCTAAATAGACATCCTTACTTAACGGTGCTGGAACTTCCATTTGTTAATCCTCCGTTGCAATAGGTCGTAGTCGCAGCCACTTCTCATAACCTGAAATAGTCTTAATCAACTTACATCCTTCCGAATCGTTATCAAGGAATTCAAACTCCTTCGCAGGTTGAACTGGTGCCGGGATTATAGGTGGCTTTGAGTTCAAAACCTCTTGCTGAAAATCCTTGACTGCCTTAGTATCCGCAGGTGTTAAGTCTTCATGACTGATTTCTGGCAAGGTTGGTAAAGCTGGTAAACTGGATGGTAAACTAAAGTTGGAGGGGGAACTAAATCAACCCGTTCGGCATAGACTGGCATTGACAATGGTTCATGTATAACTTTAAGACCCGCTGGAGTCACAACCTTAAATTTATTCCTAACCTGACCTAGTACAACGAAATCAATTTCTGCTTGATGAGGTTTGATAACAGCATTGGGAATAGCGTCCATAAGAGTGCCCTTAGCGAGCCGCTACTCAGATAAGACAACCGCATAAGGATAAACAGCCAGAGTCCTCAGGACCTAAAGAATACATAACTCGATGTGCCAACGTACTTTGTTCGGCCAAAACTGAGGTAATTTCCATCATATTGAGAGATAGATGGGCTTCATTCTGGATGTATCGACAAAGATAGGTATGTTCAAAACCTCTAGGTGCACATTTCATAGGTGGTCAGACAAGATAAGCATAAAATTTGCCTTCAGAAAGAACTTTATCTTTCAAGCAGATGGAAACTGGCTTCTGGAAACTTCTCATGGGAAGATCGGTATATAATCGGTTGTTGGTTCAACTTCAATGCTTTCAAAAGACGAACGGTATGCATTTGTCATTCAGCTGTTTGAATAATCACTTCCAAGTTTGATGTTGTCTTCGAGAAAGTCGAAAAAGATTCTGCGTCTCGCAAAGATGACTTAACAGTTCCCAATATCTCCTTAAAGTTCCAATCCATCGCAATTCCTGACGACGTTGATGGTTAAATGGAAGCAGAAGGTTCATCGGAAGAAGTTTTACTGATGGCTCACAGACGACCCAGAAAGATCGCTCGCAGACATGACAATCGGGCCTACCTGAGATGATTGTTGGATTAGATTGTCCCTAAAAGCTACCTTCCAATCTTTCAAGGTGAGCTGATTGTCTGGTGGCAAATCGGCCATAACTGGTGTTGATGGTACTCCTCTGGAGGACTGATCTAGGCCATTATCCCAGTCCTGCATTGCCGAGGCACTTCCAAGTGCTGGCCATTGGGATCTTGGGAAGTAAGATGGTCCCATTCACATCGATGATCCTACTGAGAGTCGATGGGCTGATGCTGTCTAGGTATAAAAATAGCACAAACATTTTTCCACATTAACTTAAAAAATCAGGTGCCTGTTTTATACTAGGCTTGGTACTGCACCAATGCTGTCCCCAGCTGTTAGTGGGTTCGTCTGGGAATTCGATGTACGGAACCGGTTTTGAGGGATCGTGTACCTGTTTCATACGAAATTTACGTTCACGTTCCATTTTATCACGGTTCACTCTGCTAGTATCATGATTGTAATACAAAAATTCATGCATGTCCGCAAAGGGACTAAAACGACGAATACTCTCTTTCTGAATAGAGCGCACGGTTTTCAAATCGTTCGTGAAAGAGAAGAGAACAGTGGCTGAATAAATCAGCTGTTCCCAAATATGTGGTTCGGTACAAAGGTTACTACTTTTGCGCTACAGAAACCAAACACAAATAATCAACATAAGAATATTTCACATGAAAGAACCATGGCACTAAAGTGGTCCTCCACATAAAGGGAGCATCCTGTACAACTTCCTTTGGGTTTGGAATGTCCCAGAAAGCAGCAGTGACTTTCATACTGATGTTCGAATTGATATGACCAGGACCTGGTTAGGATGAGGAGCCCAATCGTCACTATCTGGCAAAACACCTTTATCAATCAGCGTTCCTAGATTGCGCCAGAGTTCAGTGATTTCCATAAAGAACTTTCTAGGCCAGATAGACCAAAGAAACTACCTAGACACAAAGCGTCCAAATTTGTACCAATCGACAGAAAATATGCACCATGTTTTGGATCGAAAAACTTTCTGAGTAAATGCAACGCGATCGGATAGTCTAAATGTGGGGTTATAATAGCTCCTTGCCAGATGACCATGTTATGCTTAAAAAACACCCATCTTTTCATGTTCAAACGAAGTCCATGATCGCTAAGCTTTTGAAAAACAATTTGCAGCATGTTCAAGTGATGTTCCTCATCATACTATTAGCAAATCATCAATGTAAACTGGTAGTTCCGTTAAAAGCAACGGGAGCATTTGTTTGACCAAAGGGCATTCATTGAAATGAAAAAGTCCCATATGCTAAATAAATGCAGTATTCTCTTTATGGGATGGAAAGATTGCTATCTGCCAGTACCCACTGTTAAGATCTAACGTAGAAAAGAACTTTCCTTTACTGAACATATCTAGGATTTCGTCGATCTTAGGTAATGGGTAACGAACGATCATTCCTAGTGGTATTATTTAGATTTCGATAGTCGATGACAAACCTGGTAGTTCAATCCTTCTTCCCTACCAACATGCATGGAGATGACCACTGACTATTTGATGGAGAGCAAATCTCTTGTTCCAACATTTTCCGAATATGTTCCTCAAATTGGATTCTTTCATTTGTGTTTACCCTATACGCCTTAACCGTTACAGGTCCTCCCATGCCTGTGTCGATTAAACATTTTCATTTTTGTCAGTAAACATTTGTACATTTTCCTAAGTTTTCCGGTGTTGCAAAAACATGTACGTACTAAGTAAAAAGTTCTTTGAACCTGTCTTTGGTCTTTTTGGTACACCCGAACTTATCCAATTGAGCTTCCTTGAGAAACTGTTCGCATTGTTCCTCTGGTGTTAAAGCTTTTTCTTGTTTGGATGGTGCCTTGTCTTCTTCCAATATTGTATCTTGCAGGTTGGAATTGTGAATGACTGAATTTACTTGTAGTTTTTCTCACGAGACAAGGTACGTACGTGATGATACGTACTCCTGTACGAACCAATTTTCACCCAAATGCAGAAAAGCTTCTTTGCCTTTTGGCGCTGAACTGCAACGAGGTCATCAGCGTAAGCTAGACGCATACCTGGTCTTAATTCCAGTGGCTCTGGGTCCAAATTCTACATTCGAACTTATGATTTTCGCCTGAAATAATGCCAGGAACAACGTAGTAGTTATATTTTCCAGTATTTCAGTCGAATTTCGATCCATTTTAGATGGATCTGTAAAACGTGAAGGCCAACGTGTGGTTTTACTTGCGATGCATAAGTACGTATGCCAGCAGGTACCTAATCCTCCTCTTCTATGTCGGAATTTGTTTGATCCGCTTCACAAGCTATTGGTACCCACGCTTCAGAATTAGGTGGTATGCACACTCCACCCGAAGAAAAATAGCTGACACATTTTGGGGCTTTCCCCCCCAATTTGCAGCATACAATCTGATTGAGGTGCGCCTAGAAGGGGTACTTCTTCAAAAAGAAGGTAGTAAATGGAATGTCTGCCAAGTAGCATAGACCAATTATAGGTGGAAAGAAAGTCGGAAACCAGTAAAATATCATATGGGCAATGTTCACTAATCAGGAATTCATGAGGCCAAATATATCCTTGAAAACACAATTTTAATTTGACTAAATCGGAAAAATCGATAGGAGCACCATTTGCTACAGTAGCTGAAGCAAAACGTCATTCACCTGGCATGAGTACCTCTGGCGCCTTTTTTGCAAATTTTTTAGAAAAGAACTTCGAGATGGCGGAGATATTTGCTCCAGTATCGAGTAACGCTAATGGTTTTAGGCCAGAGACAGACACTACAACCACTGGTGAATAAATATCTGGAATTGTCTGCCTGAGCTCCTTCAAAATACTTATCACCCTGAGCAAAAGCCATTAAATAATTTCGATTATTGAAAATCGGCTCAGACTTTGGTGCCTTTTGTGGCTGCTGACTAAAAATCGTTGGCGTTTTATCCGCATATTCAGATTCAGAATAATATCAGAAACATCAGAAAGAACTGGTACAATTTATCTACGCCTTTAATTGAGGTCGTGGATGGTATTCCAAAACAAAAACTTCAAAAATCTACTCAAAAGATGAAATGATCAAAAGTCAACTATTGGGTCATAACATGAAAAAATGTCAAACCTAGGGAAAAATCACTGGAAATATGATGGAATCGTAGGGAAAGACTCAACAATTTATTCCACGAAATGTGTTTCAGCCGTTCTTGGGAAAAGATTCGAAAATTGGGCGTTATCAGAAAAAACACACAAGGCGGCACGCCGACAAGAAAGAAAAAAATCTAAACTTCTGGCGAAAATATGGAAAATCAGGGTAAAGCCTAATTCTAGCGTGGTTACGCTCTACGTTCGTGGATTTGACTGTAGACCTGAACAAAATTAGCCAGATCGTTCAAAGTTGAAAATCAACTACAGTGGGGTCAAAAACCAAAACTTGAAAAATCGTCCTTTTTGGGTCAAAATCACAAAAACTCTAGGAATCCAAAGAATCTACAAGTAGGATACGTTCCACGACCGTAGTATTAGTCGTTAGTAAGCTCAAAATAGACCAAAACACTCAAAATCGAAATATAAGTGGGGGTGGCACCGCGACCAAAAAGGTAAAAATCGAAAAATCGGCGCCAAAATAGGACATTTTTCAAAGTTTTGGGCAAAATCTGATATTTTTATGCTCAGAAATTAGTAGAGCACCTACTGAAACTAATAGGGGGTCCAAATACCGAATTCCAAGAATTAGCTAAAAATGACTATGACTATGACTACGAATCTCAAAAAGTTTTGCCAGGGGGTTTCTTAGAAAATTGGTCATTTTCCGGAAATTCTTCGGATTATAGCCCTAGCGTAATGGCGTTGATGTTATACAATCGTTATTAGAAATTGAAATAAGAAAAATTGGCCAAAAGTTAAATTTTTCGTCGATTTTTGGGTCAAAATTGATGACTTTGGGTCAAAATCGATTTTTACCTTTTTTGAACCGAAACTGAAATTTTGATGGAGGGCACGTTTATCACGGCTTATTCAAGTCCTAATAGTGCTAAAATGGCCAAAAATTCGCTTCCAAATAGCTTTTGTAGACAAATCTAGGCCTACGAAAATCCGATTTTATGTACGTATATTGACAGTTAGCAATCAAAATGGGGGTCCTAAAAAATTCTGTCGACTTAAATTTTGAAAATTCCTACTGGGGGTACAGAAAAAACAGAGAATTCATTTTTGACCACTACAGAAAATTTCAGGAGGGGGGTTCCAAAAATTTCTAAGTTTTTGGACTCTAAATAAATTTTGAAAATGGGGTCCTCAGGGGTGGACCAAAAATATCCCTAAACTAAAAATATACCAAGCGCGCGTAAATACCAGGTGAAGGGCCTATATTTAGACAACTTAACTCATAGTTTGAAAGATTTGAACGTAGGGGAACCTGAAATTCACAATTTAAAACCTAATTTATAATGATTATATGGCTTTTATTGCAGCCCTGTGTGTCAACCAGCGCCCTGTGTGTTGCTGCTTAAACTGTAATTATGTTAATTTATTAAATTACCTATCCTATAATTTGGGTGGTGTTGTGTTCAACCCTTCACCGTCCGTCCAAAAAGTGAACCCTTCACCTCAACTCAAATCTCCCACAAATTTTGATGTGGATCGGAGCCAAAGAGGGGGGGGGGTGATTCCCAAAAACGGCTAAAAATTCGTAGAGTGTCCCCAATGCCTCCCCGATGGATTCCCGGATGGGGGAAGTCGGTCCCCAAATGTTTGGAGGGGGTCAGTTAGCATGAAGTCGGGGAGTTCCCCCGACCACAGTTTTCAAGGCAAAATCTGAATAGCTAAGTGCTGGCCTGCTCATTCCCAATAATTTGAAAAATTTGAAATAGATTCTTAACGCAAGGAAACTAATCAAAATGAATAATCTCAATTACAAACTAGCGAAGCAGCGAGAATGGGTTGCCGCGCGTATTTTCCCCTAGGTACACGGGTTTTTTCAGAAGAAAGCATCAGTTTTTCGGTCGTAACTTTTGCTAGACGCATTTCCGGAAAATGTAGTGAGAAGGAAAGTTACTCAGCTTGACGAGCTCTTTCATTTGAGTACCATGCCGACCACTTTTGAAGAAATTTTTCAAAATCCGGAACTTTCCGGCGCGAAATATATCGAAATCCGTAAATTTTCCGGAAATTTCCATTTCAGTTTCGAAATCAACGTGGTCGAATTACCCTATTACCAGCTCTTTGAGAGAAATCGGAGACAAAAAATTTTTCCGTTCAAAATCCGGGTTCTCGTGAATTACCGGATTTTCAGTTTTTTGGCCGTAACTTCCGCTAGGCGCATTTCTGGAAAATGTCGCAAGATTGGAAGTTGTTCAGCTCGATGATCTCTTTCGTTTGAGTACCATATCAACCACTTTCGGAAAAATTTTCAAAATCTGGAATATTCCGGGTCCAATAGCTTGAAATCCGCAAATTTTCCGTAAATTTCAATTCCAGTTTCGAAATCAGCGCTATCGAATTACACTATGAATAACTTTTATGCAAAATCGTAGACAAAAATTTTTACGTTTCCCTTGGTCCCCCCTTACCATTTTAAAAAATCCGGGAGCCACCATTTCTGGAATCCGGGAAATATCGGACTGCCCGCGCTTCGGTGAACACTTCACCCCATCCCCAACCCTCCCTAAAAATTTCAGTCCAATCGGTCAACCCTAGCAAAAGTTAGAGGGGGGCAGGAGTGGACAGTAATAATAAACGGACATACCGAGATAAAAGGGTTGCCTTTTTTGTGTAAAAAGCGGCAACCCAGTAAACTAGAAAAATCCAATCAAAATCATAGTAAATTTTGAAAATTCGAAATTTAGGTCGAAAAGTGATGGCCAGCCAGAGTCAAACTGTGCATGTTCGCCATATGTTAGGGGTTTACAATTAACGTATATGTTAATCCTAAGCTCTAAGCTAACTGTCTGGAACTTAACTTAGATTTAAAGGGCGGAGCGATTACAGGTTCCTAGACCGGACCTATTCTAATCAGTCAAATCCTACCTACCTAAATAAACACTACAAAGTTACCAAATCTGGACGGTCATCATTGGAGACAGCTCTAACCAGCTGAAATATGGGTGGCATAACAACGACTTTAATGAACTAGCAGTTTACCAACCGGACAGCAACTAACTCAATACCATAACTGAATGAACTGATCAGATCTAAGCTGATCACAATAGCTAAGAAAACTGGAAACTGCACACAACAGTGTCAAAATGTTTTAGTGTTTGCTTTTAAGGTTAAGTTGCATAATTCGTTGATTCTCAACATATACATAACAATAACATAACAATCAAAACGTGCAAGTGAAAAACAAAAGGTTTAGAATACTCGTGTCCAGAAAAATCTCGGAAATACAAATCTGTAAGACTACGGTTAATATGCAAAAAGATACATAAGGTAGCTAATATTATTATCATAATCCGAACTGTCACATGCTGACTAAACTGCGTTTCTGCGTCCAAAAAAGCTTTCAACTCTAGGCAGCATTAACCTTAATCAGAAGTATCCTGGCTTCAATCAATTTGAATCAAATTTCCACTGCACGATGTGGCGTGCAGGTGCAGTACAATAGTAAGCCTTAGCTCCTGTCGGAGTATGCAGCGAGCGCTGCTGGCAGTCAGTAGAACTGCATGGATTAAGTATTGCTTCCAGTTATATATATTCCGCCAACATAAATGTGCAAATTAGGTTGGATAGTGCATAAACGACTGAAATTTCAGAAAGCATGTCAGGTTTTCAAGGCACGACATACAAAAGACAAAATGTCTTCTAAATTTTTGAGTTATAATACAAGCCATTTCCGGCACAGATTGGTGTACTCACAGAATTTTGTGAGGTCACTTGCAGACGAAGGCCCCGTGCACACTGATGCTCTTCACTTGGAGACTCGCCTGATAGTGTGCATACAAATATCTGAGAGCACTCCAGGCAGTGCTACAACTTAAACCTGTAGAATACTCGCAAGCGAAACAATTGGTGAAAGTAGTTGTACTCTAAGCACTAAATTCTTTGTTGATATGGTTTTTTCAAACTAGGACAGGAGCATAAAATAGTTCAGGCGAGCAATCATTCAAATGTCAATCTTATGTTTGCTTTAAAAACTAATACTTTATGTCATTGGATAGTTAAACTTAATACCTAAAAGTTTTGAAAATATTTCTGAATTGTGTTAAAATTCACCAGTAAACCATTTTTGCACCACCGACACTGTCCCACATTTGAATTTGAGCGACTCACCTTGACCACCGTAATCACGGGGTAACTTTGATGCAAAGTCAGAAGAGCAAAAGTCAAGATTAGGCAACAAGTTGACACCGCGATTGTTATTAGTAGCCATGCTAAACACCAACTCCAATACTTCGCTGTAATGACAATCCTCAATCCATGGGTTGAGATTCGCCGTATATCTACGCCTTTATTCATCTGAAGCGGCTGCTTTAGGTTTCAATAAAGCATCATGCACAATAGAATCAATAAGTTCAGGACATGAGTTGGGGGAACCCAATAGAATTGAAGCTAGAATAGGAGGAAGAACCTTGAGAATTAAAGAATTAAAGAACCTTAAATTTGAGGTAAATTGCTAGACTTGCCACACTTATGCGAGAAGGAGTCTTTCAAAGCTTCAGAGTGCAGCTAGCGAATGGCGAACCTCAGACCCCGAAATTCACAAAACAGCGATTTTTCAAAATTTTCAAAATATGGCATATAGTATATAAATCGAAAGCTCTCAGTGCAGAGATAAATTCTTCTCATATATCTATGGCTCGTTGTCTGCAGCACCTTCATTTTCGCTGATATTCAAATTGTACTAAATGAATGAATCATAACTTACGGATAACTGAACGAAACAACTCAAAATTTAAACTTGAAATGTACGACATATATGGCTAGATTGTGTGTGGAAATGAGCGAAATCCGTGGTCTAAAAATTTTTCACAATGGACCCTTAAAAGACCAATTTCCAAAATGTCTCCACAAAGGATTTTAGGTCCCCACAAAAAATTTTAGGTCCCCACGTTGACGTGTTTATAACGAAAATGCCCCCACGCATATGATATATGACAAAGAATTCTGAGAAAGTCGACCCGGGTTGATTGGTCTCAAAAATCGATGTCCTTGGATTTTGCTCGTTCCCAAATATTTTGTACTCCAAAACATTGTGATGGTCAAAACATTGGTGCGGGACCGTCTCGCGCAGCAAGCAATAAATTTGATTTTTTGGCCGTAACTACATACAAAAGGTCGCGTTCAAAACATTTTTCCTTGAATCAATAGCCAATTATAGTCCAAATGTGTGTGCAGAAAACCATCCAGTTTGAGAGTGGATCTTGCAGTCTTTATACCGACTGACTTGATGCCATTTTTTACTGTTGGAAGCTAATTTTAAGTTCTTTTGCTACAATAGGCTCAAAAATCCGTTTAACCCGATTTCGCTCGTTCCCACATATATTTGTATACTTTGCAATAAGCACTAGCGTAGCCGGAAAAAATATCGGGGGGGATGCGAAATTTTTAAATGCAAAGGAGACATCAACTTTGAACCATTATTACTCAACCATTACTTGGAGTTAACAAGCCATCTTTATATCAAAATGCAGCTGAGCATTTGCTCTTTCTAATGAATACAACGAAACTAACTTTAGTTCTTGGAAATTATTTTACTGCATTTTCGAAATAATTTAATTTTCCAGATTTTGTGCAGACTAAAGTACATTTTTTCGTGAGGCATCGGCCACATCATTCGATTCCACTATCAAATAGCTGGGGACCCTTTTTAGTTATTATAAAACCGCTCTTCATTATAAAGAAATTAGCTAAAATGTATGCGCAACCTGGATTTGGCCTACTTTTCCAAACTTTGGCAAGCGACCACTTTAGCTCGAAAGCAGCAATCGGGACAACTAAAAAGGGTTCCTGGGTATTTTAGTGTAAAACACGTCCAGTAAGTGGCAGGCAACCATCTAGCTTGCGTAGTAAATGCTCCACAATCGCTGGAAAAAATTTGGTCATGTTTTTGCAAAAACTACATTTTCTATGATAGCAGCGTACGGGGCAGCAGTTAGAAGATTATAATGTTACGGAAAATCGGCCTCGACGAGACCTTCAAATTGACACACGTAGTTTAATTTTACGGCTTACGTAGCCCAACAAATGGCGCATTATTTGATTGCTGCAAAAATGTCAAGTTTTCAACGCCAAAATAGGAAAATCGACTGTATCTCACGATAGCGAAAAGCTAGAAAGGCATTTCAAAAAGCAAAATGTAGAGCTGAACACGATCATTCGAATGAATATAATCAGAGCTGCACAGCAACTGCCTAACTGTCAAAAATTGACAAAAAACACCCTGAACGGAGACGCCGAATTTTTGAAGCGTGATTGCGCGGAGGGTGTTAAATTGCTAAAAGAACTTATTTTGGAAAGTTTCATCAAATTTCATCTTGGTTTGAACCGTGAATCGACAATATGTGCCCAGAAGGAATCACCACCTTAAGTGTCCGCTGTAATGACGTCGGTCCTCTAAAATGTTGATAATTATGTTAAATGAAGTTGGGTTGGATTGAAATTAGGATTGAAGTGTCATTCTATGACTGAAATGTAATGTATGAAATTTAGTTGAAATTGTTGTGGAAATTTAGTTGAAATTAGTTGTTTTGTCTTGTTGAAATGGATTGTGTTTTTATCAGCCAACCTAGTCACTAGGTGGCGCTGTGTGTATATCTAGCTTTGCTGGGAGTCTTTAGCAGCTTCTCTCTCTTTCAAAGGATTTCAAAATTATTCCAGCGCGTCTCAAAACTAGTTTCGGCTGCCTATGGGTTTCTCTATTCAGTTTTGTGTTTTTTGTAGCGTATTCAAAAACGGGGAATCATAAATAGACTTAAAAAAGAGAGTAACAAGTTATGTTCACTTAAGTTAGTTTTGTTCCGGAGCTTGGAGTTTGAAGAAGATTCTATTAGTACGATCAGCCGATGGAATAGCTCTTCCTGAACCTCCTGTAGTATGTGTATCTATTAAAGCCGTTGGTGAAAAGTGCTATATTTTTGGTGCATCGGCCGGTGCCTTCGAGCTTCCTTAGCTGTGGCCCGTCAAAAGACTTTGACAAACATTAGGGCATCCCAGGCTCGTCAACGGCGGAACCCAGGTAGGCACGGTCCACGAATGTTCAAAGTTGGTGACCGGGTACGCATACGAAATTTCCAGCGTAAACAGAAATTTAAGCCTCGTTGGGGTTCTCCAGTATTGGTCAGAAAACAGACATCGCCGGTAAACTATGAAGTGGTAGATCCCGTGACAGGTGAGGCTCAGATTGTGCACAGAAACAACGTGCGTTCGGGCGATTAGTTATTGTGGGTGGACAGTTTTCCTCTGTAGTCTTTGGATCCAATGCTTCTCCTTTCCTCTATCCTCTAACTTCTTGCTGTCCGCCGAAATACGAGTTGCCACTGTACCTAACGATTTGCTGTGGCGTGATGTGAACTTGGAATGCTAGCTGCTCCTGAAATTAGTGAAAAATTTTCGCTGAGGCGTCCTGGCTTCATCACAGGCGATACCACATTTTCACTAATTTCGGTAGAGCTGGGTCTGCTACAACGTGTTCTAGGGCAACTACAAAAATTTCTTTGGAAAAATGATGTCTACTGGTCTCAAGCATTTTGGTTGCCTCGCTCTCCGCCTATTGTTTAAATTTGGTTTTTCCAAATACGTTGATTCTTCCGGTCCTGCAGTTTTGAGTTCTCTGGCCCAGTGTTGTGTCAAATTATTTATTAATAAATGTATACTCCACTTATGCTGTTAAGTTGGTATATCCTCTGTGTATTGCCTTTTGCCGTTATGTCATGTTTTTATTGTTGTATGTTGCACTTGTTTCAGCCGGCCTGCTTATTTTTTTTGGATGGGGAGGAAATTGTAGCGTATTCAAAAACGGGGAATCATAAATAGACTTAAAAAAGAGAGTAACAAGTTATGTTCACTTAAGTTAGTTTTGTTCCGGAGCTTGGAGTTTGAAGAAGATTCTATTAGTACGATCAGCCGATGGAATAGCTCTTCCTGAACCTCCTGTAGTATGTGTATCTATGAAAGCCGTTGGTGAAAAGTGCTATATTTTTCTCTCGTGTGCATCAGTCGTGTAGTTTTCCCTTGCGCTCTATATATTTGTCCGCTATCTATTATTGATTCGTGTTTTCATCTAAAATGGGGACCACTCTAGACTGTTTCTGCTCCAGGATGATCCTGTAGAGCGTGACCATTCTTCTATATATTTAAAAGGTTTTTATTTCTTCCAAACGTTCTAAAAATTTATTCTTCGATTAGCTTCTTCTAGTAGTTTTTACGAACTTCTCAAACTTGGTCTCGTCGGCAAGGGCCTCTACTTTAGGGTAGTTTGGGGTCTATTGTGGTGGGATTTCTTGTTCTAATTGTTTTGGTCTTGCGAAAATTATCTGTTTGAAATACTTTCTCTTGTATCGAAAATCTCTCTGTAAAAGTCTTCTCTGTTTATTCCTGTATTTCTATATTTCTCTGTTATTCTTCATTCTGTACGCAAACTTTTTCAGGGGGTCTCCACCAGTGTCATACACGTACTTTACAGTTAATGTGGTCTTTGTTTGAACCATTTCAGGGCGTCATTGTAGTCAGTTTTCTATTAGTATTGCATATTCGGTAAGTAGGGCTTTTCAAAGATATTTTGGGTAGGTAAATAGTTATTTTTAAGTGTGTAATTTGCCGCATAGTTGGGGTAGGTTCTTAAAATTTTCTTATAATTTTTGTCTGTGCTCTTCATCGGCGGTTCAACTCCGTCCGGTAGGATTCACTTTGGTAATTTTGGCGAGGTTCGCATAGGTTCACTGAAACTACATCTCCTCCGGGTCCGACGTTCTCCTTGTGTACAGTTTTCCACTGGTAAAGTTTGGTTAGTCAGCGCACTGCCAACTTTTCATTAGGCTGCTATTCCACGACCTTAATTTAATTTCTTTATTTAGCTTTTTGTAGTTCTCCCTCGGTCTTTCTTTTTTATTGTTCATTGTTTTTAACTTTTGTGATCTCATTCATTTTTTCTATTTTTTCACACGATTTTCAGTAACTTTAACGGTATCTTTGAATATTTTATACGGCACGTATACATTGGATTTAGTCAGTTCACGGTACGTGTGGCTATTATTGCTTTATTGCCCAGATGTCGGCACTACGCTCTCCAGTGAAAACGTCTAAGGCCTCGGCTAAGCCGGAGACCCGATTAGCTCGAGTGACTCGATGGAAAGAAGGTCTTTGAGCCAGAATGGTTTTGGGCGGCTTCCATCAAGCCAGCCCACATTGAGTAAGAGGTCCTCTACTCAATCTTCGGCAAGTCAGGCATCCTCAGGCCAGGACTCAGCGGGTGCAGCATGTAGCAGGCCGGTCCTTCGGTCCGATACGGCTAAGGGTAAAGAGAAAGAGACTTTGGAAGAGGCCGTGGGCCCGGGTTGATCAGAAACAGGAGGTAACCTCCAATAAAACAGATGACTTTCAGTCTCCTGCTCGGGACGATTTCAGAGATGACGAATGGGATGAACAAGCAAGCATCCATGACCAACTGGAATATGTGCGACTCGACTTAGCCCGTATTGGTGCCATTAATATCGGTGGTCCCAAGCATCGGGTATGTCCATGAACCTTTCAACGGCCATGGCTACATCTACCTCAGCACCTACAATGTTGGCTTCACAGATTCCACCGCAGAGAGTGTTCCGTCCAGTACTGTCGCAGGGTACCGTTTGGTGCGACACCGGTGTCTTCGACAGTTCCGGTACGCTCACCTCGGTTTGAGGTTCCCGGCTGGATTCCCATAACCCTCCGAAGATGAGGAACAGCACCTCACCGACGTCCTCTACCCCCCCCCCACTGTTTGCGCTATAACCCTGGTAACCCCTGCCCCCTCTGATCTTACCACCTGGAAACGCAAACTCCGAGAGAAACCGGAATTCGCCGCGGTGCTTGATATGATCGAGCACAAGAAATTCCCCTCTGACCCCGACTTGGCGGCAACTCTCCCTTCTTCTTTTACGATTTTTATTTAAACTACAATGTTTTTCCTTACCTTTTACGATTCTTTATTAGTTATACGTACGTATTCTAATAAACACCAAAATTATCCCCCTTTAGGGTCCTACATACGTACATATTTTTGATTCCTAGGTATAATATGTTTCGTATGTATGGTAAAGATGTTAATTAAACTAGTATGCTCATTCCCCCCCTTAGTTCTTTGTTTTTCCCCTCCGGTACGTTTGGTTTGCTTGTATGTTACATACGTACAGGCAAAAATTGCAGGTAAGTAGTACCTCGTTACCCTGGACCGTGCCGTAAGATCCAGCCGATCCCACGTATATACCTGTATTGTATACCATGTCCTGTTTTATGGTTTTCTTTTTAGATATTCCGACCTATGGTCGAAATGAAGCCAATCTGCTCGAATTGGGGCACGGCCCACCCTACATGCCCTGTTTGGTGGATTTCAACGTGTTTGTGTTGAAATTCCAAACTTCATTTTCGATGTCTTTGCCCCAACATTCTGTCCTGCCCTTCCCCTTGCCCTGGGATTTTCGTTACCCATTCTGTAGTTCCCCCACCCTCCTAATGTTATTGTTGTAAAACTCGTTTGGCACATTCCGCACTCCAGCACAGCCCCTGCTCCGCGATCCCCCCCCCCCTGGAAGTACACCCACATCCCCCACGATTTTTCATTTTTTCTGTATGTGTATGCACTGCTGTTTGTATGTTTCAGAGCTGGTGCTTCCGTGCAACTTCAGTGCCTTATTTTATATGGAAGTAGTCTGGTAGGCACTGAGGTTGATTCTTGCTCAATTCGGTGCTGGTCTCTGGCTTTTGTATGAGCCGGAAAACTCGATCAATTTCCGCGAAGGATTTGTTTGGCCCCGAATACGACGACCTGATCCTCCTCTGCCCTTGGACGTCAACAGCCTTGACCAGTTTCCCGAACTCGACCAAGCCTTTTGGAATCCGGTGCTACCGATGAGCCAGAATTCCCCCACAAGAGAGACTGGGCAGCCCGGCTGTCAACCCCCCCCAAACACCCAGCCCTCTTATGAAACCGGCTCCCAACAATCTCCTGCAGGCCTGTCCGCGGAGACCCCATCCAGGCCCCCTTTAACTGAATTTTTACTAATCCTATTATTCGATATGCAGACCACCCTCCGGTTCCTAGCCCCGGTTCAGTCCTGTCGGATGACGGCAGACCGCCGTCTCGCCCAGCTGGTACTCCGCCGGCTGACACCCTCTCCCCCGCAGTGAACCCAGATAATGGGATACAAGGTGCAGTATCCCAAGCCCAGGCAACACAGACCGCGCAAGCAGAGCAGACACTCCCGGTCTCGACTGCAACACCCGGCTAGACCAACCTCTTCTCCCTCCGCCCTCAAGTGTGCCAATTCCCGGCGCCGGTGTCGGCACAGTCCCCTAGCTGCAGTCATGCCTCCACAGCTTCCTGCCAGTCAAATACTTCCCCGGTGTACCGCGAGGCCCACGCCTCTCCCCATGTGTCAACAACTTGGCCAAGCCGGGTTTGTGTCCCCTGTGCTGGCAGCAGCACCCGACATTCCCCATTCATGTCGGAAAACCTACCCCCCTGTTAAATTGAGGAAAGCTAAGTCTGTAGATACGTTGTTTGCCGAGGAGTATTCTGACAAAGGACCCCAGAACTCCTCTACCCCGTGGCCGGATCAGGATCGTCTGTCGTTGACGCGGTGCGCGCAGCCGCAGGCGCCGACGAACCCCCTCCCAACCAGCTCCAAGCGGACCGGTCTGAACCTATGGACCAGGACCAGTCTGCCCAGGATAATCCCACCTCCCACCAGCATGGCCCTTCCCACGTCGAGGAGCCTTCCGCTGGAGAGCCTGACGAAGATTCCCTGATGGATCAGTCAGCTCCACAACCCCAGACTCCCCAACCTGGCCAGGCCTCCCGTCCCGAGGAGCCGGCACCCCCAACCACCACTGCTTCCTCAAGTCCAGCGTATCCCGCCCGAGCAGGACGCGAAATGGGAGCAATCCTCGACGTCGTACTGCCCAGCAGCAACCCTCCCCATCTGCGCAAGCACCCCATCCACAGCCATAACTTACCCCCTCCCACCCGGAGGGAACATCGAGGCAGCCTCGAGACCCTCCCGCTCAGCATGGGGTAGCCCCAGCTGAGGACCCCAAAATTGAATACCTTGACCCCAATAGCGGTCCTGTTTTCACCGTGGGCCCATGAACTCCCAGTAGTCATCATGCTCAGCGTGTGTTCTATCGAGACACAGTTGACGATGCGACCTATTATGCCCAGCAGTTTGCCTATGCGGCATTGAATGGTTCAGATTCCGCCGGCACCCAGTTGTATGACGCGGCTCATAATCTGGGAGCGGCCCTTTTCCCACCTTCCCCCCCGGCGCGAGCCAACTCCCCCAGCAGTACCGGGACGCTGTCCTCCTTCCAACTGCCCCTCGACGTCGGATAAACGCCACGATAGGCGATTTCTTCTTCTATTTCCCGGAGATGACCCACATGATGACCAACAGCTATGCGGTGGCCCTCGATGTCGAAGGAGGTAATGACTGGCAATTCGGCCTCCCCCAGGAATACACCGTGAATATCCTCCAACTGATGGGACCAGTCCGTCCCTCCTTGCTAACTTGTTGTGCTTCCACTCTATGACTCGCCTTATCACCCATGCCCTGGTGATACCCGGCGGCTGTCAGGGTGTCTTGGCATACCCCACCTTCAGATGAATATGGTCGAGCTTCAAGAGCTTCTCGAGTGGCTTGCCCGTTTGAGACGCGTTGCAGCTCCTCAAAACCCCCAAGTGGTCCGTGAAATGCCTACCTGGCCCAGACTACCGATTGAGCATGCTTTTTGCGTGGACCTTCATCCCATTTATCCCGCCTAACGTCGGAGTACCATTTCCCTAACCCTAAGGAAGAGACATGTTGTACCCACGGTATGGATCCCCTCCCCCATGTCCAGGATATCGTGTATGCCGCACACGAAGTCTATACCCAGGCTACACTGGCTCACCGGGCAGCCCGGCAAGTCAACCTCCGTGATCTCCAGATAGCCCTCCAGTTGTCCACAATTGAAGCTTCCTATGGCCCTCGCGGAGCCCAAGAGGTCGAACAGCATCGTCGTCTTGGTGCCGGTCCCCTCCCGACGCCAACGCCGAGAACCGGAGGCCCTGTATGATGAGATCATGTTCGTCGGTCCTATTGAACGAATCGCTTTGGTTCCTTGATTTGGACCTTGACCCCCCTTTCCAACCCTCCCATATCCTTCGTGAAGCAGTGTTCTTTCCCCTTGTCCGGTTTATTTGTCAGTGGTCTCAGTGGTACTACCCCCAACTCCCATGGGCCGAGATTGACTGGCAACAGGTGACGGCTGCGCCTAACGGCCGGCCCCATCCCAGGGACCCGTCCAACCGTCGCCGTCGACAGCAGACCCCGCCCCCTATACCTGCCCAATTGCGAATTAGACAACGTCCAGGAGTACCTTGTTACCTACCCTACACACCTGTTCGCCGAGTCCTCAGATGACCCTCTCTGGGTACTGAAGTTCTGCCCCCCCCCCTCATCAACGGCCAACCTGCCGCGTCCATCGGAGAAATGGACCCGGACGTCTACCCGGACCTCTACAATCCCGCCGTGTGGACTGGCAGTAACGTCACCGGTCGGATCTGGTTGGAAGTCCTCATGTGGTTCCTTCAAGGTGGTCTACACGATTTCTGCCTGACCCCAAGACCCGCGAAGCCCTGACCCAAGCCCAATTCTCTGCCTTCCAGGACATCCTGCGGCAGCGAATCAGAGCCATGGCGGAACTGCGTCGCCGCGGCTACTCCCACCCACCCTTTTTCGACGATCATAGTCCTGCGGCCACTCTCTATGCGGCTCTCCTCGTCATGGTATTAACTGCCATAGTGTTTTCATGGCTGGTACCCACCCTAACCCCAGGTCCAAGGACGTATACTGCCCGCCGGCAGGTATCACCCACTACAACCCTGCTTTCCCCCAATTGGCGAATGAACCCCTCCCGATCGATCCCCGTTCCCCCGGTCATCCATGGCTGGTAGGCCGATCCCTCCCCTGTCCCTCGTCTGCCTGCCCTCCCGTCCTACCCTGCCCTTGCGTCCCATCCTTCCTACTAACATTTTACCTCCAATTCTATCGAATCCCACTGTTGGACATGTGTGGCTATTCATGATCCGTCCCCTTTCCGATCCTGCCAATCGACAGCTCTCCCTATGGATGTGGTATTGTCCCCTACGGTCCCCACATAGCGCTCCCTGAACGTCTTTCCGACCCTGGATTTGGTCCCATATTTCTGGATTATGATTTTATCTCTATTATGCTATTATTGGATTTATGGCGCCAATTCATATTTTGCCAGTGATGATTGGACACTGTTATGATCCCTGTCCCCTCCTACTGAACTATGATGGGTAGTCCCTGATCCCCTTCCTCAGCATCTCCATATCTATTATCAGAAGAATAAATTTGGCAGCCTAATGGAACTTTATATAAAATTTGTTATTTGTTATTTCTTTTCTATTTCCATAGTCTATTTTTGATCTTGTCATGTATAGCATAATATGTCCAGTACGGTGTTTAATATTTTAAGAATTCATTCCATTTTTTACATTCCAAAAGGATTTATTTTTAATATTTTAAATTCATTGGATTTTCTTTTAAAACTAACATTCTTTGAATTATTTTAAAACTAACATTTTATTTTCTTGGATTTTCAAAAAATATTCAATTTATCTAACCTAAATTTATTACGTATGCTTACTGCCGTTTTGTTTGCTCAGTATTATACTTGTTGCCTTTATTAATTACGTGTATTTTTTGTGATTTTGCATTTTTTCTTGTTTTTATACTATAATCAATCAAAAGCGTCCCCGCTATCACCCCCTTTCCAAGTCCCTTTCAACTCCTAACGTTCATAGTGTTTCCATAAAATTCCTTAAAACTCCCTCAAAATCCCCGTAAATATTATATTGTTATAATTGTTGAGAAACCCGATAATTGTGTATTATTTTGTATGTAAAAGTCCCTTTTAAATAACGTGCGGTGCTAACTTTATGCTCATAATCCAAAATTTGTGTAAAAACCTTTAAATTCTTATTTTGTGAGCGTAAACTTAACTTTGCAATTAGTTTTGGCTCAGCAAAGACAGACTCTCCCGTCCCCAACGCATTCCCGCATTCGCATAATTCCCAACAAAATTCTCCTTGAAAGCTTACGTCACCTTTTTATCAGTTGGGAGTTTTTCAATCTACTGTGCGGTCGGGTTTTCAAAGTCGGGGCCCCACCCTTTGTGATTCCACACCTAAAGCGTAAGTGTTTCTGTTTTGGTTTTTCTTTCGAAAATTACTTTAAACTTACCTTTTTAATCTCCTTTCCTACCCCTAACTCTTTTCAATCTTATTTTTGTCTAACTCTTAACTCTCCCCCTCCCTTTCCCCTTCCTATTTTGCGGGGTTGCCCCCGTCCCCCCGGGTCTATTTTTACTAGCAAATTTCCCTTCCCCTGCTGTGTTGATTCCCTGCCTTCCCTTCATTTATTGCTGGTTCCATCCCCATTTATTTGTCACCCCGTTTGTATCATTGTTGCTGTCTATTTTTGCGGGTAGCCCTAGGTCGTGCTTGTCCCCCTCTGGGTAGCCCAGACGGAATTTGCTGTATTACTTCCCTTGTTTGTCCCCCATTAAATTGTTCAGTTGCGTTCGCTAATTTAACTTAAGGTGCTGGTTTCCTTTCGGGTATTTTTGACTCCTACGACTTTAATCCTTTACGCAAATGGCTAAAGCTTACGAAATAACCTATTTCCGTGCTCTTTAACATTTTAGGACCACTCCCGTATTCTCAGGCCAAAAGATAAGAAAGTTTTGGTTTTTGGCCTTAAGCTCCCAGTAGGTAGACAGGACACGGGATTAGTTGGTATGGCTGGAAAGAGGACTCGAAAATGAACATTTTTGCTCTTACAACCTTTGAGGTATCTCCAGCGGTTAAGTCAGTGTAAGCAAGAAACTGTTTTTAGGGTCAAAAATTGGCCATTTTCGAGGAAATCAGTTTTTTCAAAATTACTGCCTCATGTTAAGGACAAAATTGGCTTAGTTATACTCAATCGATACATCGTCCAAATGCACATTTTATGAATGCCTATTAGCCGAACTTTATTGCTTTCAGCTAGAGATTTGGCCGAAAAACCATTTTGGGCAAAACTGCGATTATTTTGTTTCGAACATCGATTTCTCAAAAACTACTCGACGGATTCCGCGATTTTCGGCAGAAACGAAATTCGCACTTCTGCGGAGGGACGTTTTTCTTGGTTTGGGCTAAAACATATTGAGTAGCAAGAAAACTCAATTCGAATTTGCGAAATTTCGTGTTACTGTGCATTTGGTCGATTTACTCGAACGTTAAGACCTGCTGAGCCAAATCCAAAAAAACGTCCCTCAGCCCATATGTCCGTCATATCGTGGCACAAAAAGAACTTTTGTCCGATTCTTCAGTTTTGAGAAATCGATGTTCAAAAACTTTTGGTCTACATTCATCCTGTTAGATGTCAGCTTGTCAGAAAATTTCTGCTAATTTTTTTGCTAATTTAGCCATTTCTTTAAGCTCATGTGAATGTACAGATAATAAGCTTTAAAACGATGTATAAAGCTCTTTGCAACTCCTAAAATTGCGAAAGTTATAGCGTTTCAAAAAAATCACCACAAAAGCACTGCACAAAAGGATACCACCACCTTAGGGGGGGGGGGGTCCATTTTGGCCGATTTTTCGACCATCTCCGATTTTGCTCATTTTTACATATTTTGTTCTCCGATTGGTATATTTTAACGAGTTTTTGAAATTAAAGTCGGATCTTTTACGGTTAATGAGTAATTTCACTTCAAAGTTGAGATCTCATGTGTTAAACATAGGAAACTGGAAAAGTTTCAATTTTTTGACTAGTGTCAAAAAATCTCGAAACTGGGCAAAGATTATCAGCATAATTTGGTATCATTAGAAACGTCTATTTGCATACTTTAATTTGTTGGAATTAGATTTTTGAGTTAGGCTTAAAGTTTTTAAAATAATTTTTGAAGCTTGCTGACTGTGAAATTTCACGTTTTTCGTTGTTGAAAACTGGGGTGTTTCAACTTTAATCAAGCATTACATAAATTGAAAGGCCTAACTAAAAACTCTGATTTCAAGAAATCACAGTAGATAAGTATACGTTTCTAACAATACCAAATAATGCTGATAATCGTTGGCCAGTATCGAGATTTTTTGTCACTAAAAATTTGGTTTTTTACCAAAATTTTGAATTTTTCGATTTTTTGCATATTACGTGAGACCATTGCAATCAATCAGCAGCTACCAAATGCCAAAATATCTCATTTCTCGTTATTTCTGGTGGCTGTAGTTCAGTGTTGACTACAATTATTCCAGCTAAGTAGCCCAACGTGGTCGCTGCATCCCAATCTGTCGAACTGGCACCCATATAGCAAAAATATCGATTTTTTCAAATTTCTCAAAATATGATAAATTTGACATCAATCGAAAGCTCTTAATGCGGGGAACATTTTTGCTTCTTGGGCTATGGTCCGCAAATGCACTAAATTGAAGTTAATGGCTGTTAAAGGGTTTTGTTATCTAACCTTGCTTGGCCATTGGCCTTGCTGCTCCTTAAAAGTCGTTACAAAAGGCATGAAATCACGTTTAGCCTGTCAACACCGGGACAAAATTAATTCTTTAGATCAATTTTCAAATGTACACCTCATTGAAGCTCCAAAATCGAAGACTGTATGAGGAAAATGGCCTTAGTCTCACGCGGTACCCTCGTTTCGCCCATTATTACAGTTGCAAGCAGTTGATAGCTCGTAACTCGTGGAGACATTGATGAAACAACTCAATAATTAAACTTGGCGAAATCCGTGACTATTTTTTTTCATAGTGGACCCCCCCTTAAGTTTGTTTATTAATCTTAACTAGAACTGATCTCTTTTATTAGCTAGGTAGCACTCTGGGAATAGCCCGGAGCCCGTCCCTTACTGAGCTTAATTTTTGTGCGTGTGTTTGTCTCCCCGTTTCTATTTGGCGCCCCGTTGGCGTCTCCCAAAATTGTCTGATCCCACTTTGGCGAGGAAAGTCGGTGGATAAGAGCCGCCTGGACTAAAGATCTCCACCCGCGGTCGTCGGTCAGCGTTCTTTGCGCGCAGTTCCACGTAAAATTTGGCGTGTGAGCTCAGTGGTTTAATTCCCTAGCTCTACCCATATTTTACAATGGTACTTGGTGGAGCCGAAAGTAAACCTGTTTGATAGTTCTTCGCTGCCCTGCCCGGTATGAGGCCGGCCAAAGGCGGCCATACGGCTATTCTGAACAAAAATACCAATTTTGTGTCAGAGCTACAGGGCTCAAGGAACAAGCTAGACATAGCAGATTGTTGCATTAGAAACTTTGGGTTGGGTACCATGGAATAGCGAGTGCGATTTTCGATAACTGCCCAGGATCGTTCAGACGGCCGGCACAAAGTTGGGCCGGCCAGACATGAAATAGTCAAAAATTGGCCGAAATAGGCCTAAATATAATATGATGCCAAACTCGACTACTTTTCGTTTAGTATTTCTTCTACAGTTTTTAAATCTCTCATTTCTGAGCTTGCAGAAAACATACATTGTCATATCTTAATTGAATCAAAACTCTCCACAAAAAATTCACTCGTTTGGTCTAATTTAAGTTTGCTAGACTATTGTTTCGAAGCTGATGACTCTAAAAAGAATCATCACGTTACGTTTTGAGAAAACCTTCGCCGAACTGTATCCTTGAGAAGTATATAACAACTAGTATTAACTCGTTGCTGTAGTTGTATTGGAAATTGCATTCTCTCGTGCTGTATTGCTTTTTATTCGTCCATATTTGCCGTTTTTAGGTGTGCCCATCGTACTAGTTTTGTGTGGATTTGCTACAGTCTCCGTCAGCTGTGGCTATGGCAGCCTCACTCTCTGCTCTGTGCGTTGCCTATCAGCCAGTACCCACCGCTGCAGCCTTACAGTAAGCATGTAACCATATGACAAAAAGGGAATGGAAACCCACCTGCTGATGATTAACTTTTTGTACTTTTCCTTTAGAGGATATTTTACACTGCAGCTTTCGGTGTATTTTGTGAGATATTAACTACACTAAATGAGATTAAGACAAACAGTGCATTAGCTGAGGACTAACTCCAGTGTTTAATAGTAAACCAGTACCACTGAGCTAATCCGAAGCTGAACTTAACCTGATTTAGTGCAAGCCAGAGGATTTCCTGCAGTGCTAAAAAAGGTAATTTTGTAGCGGGGGAACCCTTATGCATAGGATAACGTGGGGAGGAAATGGGGGGGGGTGCAGACCCCCCCGGACCGACAAAAAACGGGTAGACCCCTTCAGCGAAAAGGAAAAATGGGCAGACCATCTCTTCCAGAAAGGAAAAAAGGGTAGATCCTTCAGCGATTTTTACCAAAAATAGGTAATTTTTAGCAAAGTTAGCGATTTTTTCAAAGAATGTCTTAAAAATCGCTAACAGTTGTCATTTTTTACTAAGTTTTGGTCAAAAACGTTAAAATTTCGCAATTCTTAATAATTTCGGGGCAGACCGCAAATCCCCTTAAAATTCTGTATGTGGACCGTATTCATAAAGCGTTGGTACCCATACCACTGGTATGGAAGTAGGGGTACCAGTGGTTAACCAGTGCTTTCGCAAGCATACAGCGAATTCATAAATCTTTATAACCACTGGTACCATACAGTTGGTACCATACCAAAGGTTAAAATTGCAAACCACCGTTGGAGGTTGTTTGGCATTGGTTTTACACCTGAATACAGGCTTTAATAAAGTAATTTGAGTTTTGAAATATTATTTAGTTCCAATAAAGACATTAAAGACACTAAGTTTTAATTTTCGATCAAATCAGAGTTCTGTATTATGTGTTTCTGGCTTATTATCAAACGGTATAAATTGTGTGTGTGTGGCTGTGTATGGGGCTGTGGACTTTCCACCGGCGGATGTGGTGGCTGTCGATTCCCGTTGGTACATATGATGGTTGCCTAAGCCTCTCCGCCACAGCCCCCAGGCATGTCTGCGTCATATTTCAACAATTCACTATGGCTGTTCAGGCTGCGCCCGTCCTACAGCCTTTGGTAAGCTCCCTCCATCCTTTCCTGTCATCAAAATATTGCTTTGGGTGGATGTTTTGTTTTTGTACATTTGAGTTGTTCATCAGGAACGAGTTTCAGGCATTTCCAGGGGCATACTTGGGGGAATCTCCATTCACTTCATTTCTGCTATCAGCTGACATTTTCATATTTTAAGAAATTTAAACCTTCGCCAAAACTTTTGGGTCTCCAGCTTGTTTTATACTTGTTATTACTAGTGTAGGGAATAAAACCCTGGTGCTAGATTCACAAGCTGACAGACCGTAATTTGCAAGTTCTCGTCAAAGGTGTGCGATGTCCAGAATATCAATAAAATAGTGTGGTGGTTATTTGATCAAATAGGCTCTCGCAAACTCGCTCATAAATATCAAATTCCTATACTCACAGAGATTATTTATTTTCATACCAAAATAAACGGAATACAAAACCAAAAATGTCTGGGCCAAACTACAAAATATTTGGACAAAGTCCACAGTTGCAAAATGGCAGAGGCGATACACTGCACACGACCTACCCACACTACGGCTAACACCCCAACTGAACTTGATCCGCCATCTTGAACTGGATCATCATTATGAGTCACGTTTGAGCCATGAAATTAGCTAACGATAATTTTACATTGATTGTTCATGAAACATTTCAATTTGGATTGAAACTTATCTACCGTATACTTAGGCTTAGCTCACGCGTACTTCCTATATTCTACAAAATACCCCCTCTTGTCGCCGCCCGCCCCGGCGCGGCGTGTCCACCGAATTAGTAGGACATGGTTAATAGAACATTAATGATAAAATTTTTGAGTGCACTCTCCAGATTAAAGTTAGTAGATAAAACAATGTGTTAAGGAAGAAAATATCAGCTAAAAACGTCGGCACACACCGCGTATCCGGGCAGACTTTCGTGCCACCAGGCACACTACTAACTTTCGACGTCATTTTAAACAAAAATAATCGGCTGCCCCCGATCGACTTACTAGGGAAACTATCCCCACCAACGACAACAAGACAAACAACACTACAACTCACCCGCGCACCGGAGCGGGCGACAGCAACAGGGGGTACTCAGCTGAACCCCACCCAAAACTTTACCCCCACGAGGAATAAATTACCTGAAAACGCAAGATTTATAAAGAAACAGACAGAGCAGTTAGAAAACAACAAAATTATAGCACGAATTGACCTACGGCCTTAGTAAGACAACAACCAGGCAATTGAAAAAAGAAAAATCAAAACTGCACAATTAATGCCAGTTGAATAAAGCAAAACTAGTTAAACAAAATCACAATAGAATGCACAACAGTGGAGTGCCAGTGTTCGTAGAAGCGCGGGGAGAGGACGGCTCGGAATCATAAAGTCAGACAGCGGCTGGCCGGCCATTGAAAGCGGCGCACAGCAACTACACCGAGCCCAGTCGCGCACAGAGCGCGCCTACCGACAGCCGGACATCCAGGAACGCCAGGGCGGGAAAACCAGCCCCACCACATCAGGAGCCCCACACAGCGGACACACCGAAAGCATCACAAAGCCTCCAAAGGCACTGAAAGTCAACCAGGCCAGACAGTCTGAAGCCAATCCAGAACACCCTGGACAAAGATCAAACTGAGCGGCAACAAGACGCCCAAAATAACAAGGTCCCAAAAGGCGACAGAGCGCCCACAACCAGCACCGATCAGAGCAAAGCCAGGCCACCACTGCTAACACGTGCTCCACAGAACGGCACGTTTTCAGAGCCACAGGATAGGGGAGCACTTCCACGACACAAAGATCAGGGGGGCCAGGGGGGTCCAACCACAAACACAGAACAACCTAGAACACACAGAAGAAGAGAAGTAGCAAATATAAAGTAACAGACGACCAAAATGCTAAAACGAAGAAACAGAGCAACAAAATAAGCACCGATTTACGTTCCCGGCTATAGCTGCCATGAATTAGAATACAAAAAGACCCGCTACGTAGCAAAACGAACCGTGGGTACGATGAAGAAAAATTTACAAGCTGGTTTGCTAGTACGTATATCACACCGGAGCCCCAGAAAACAGGGCTGTCCTGACTCTCAGCCAGAAAACGGGCGAGTGCCGGACCACCCGGCCACTGGTGCTCCGAGTCAAAATTAAAAGAAATCAAAAATTCGAGATTAAAATCGAAAAATAGACCCAGTCAAACGTAAATTTTATGCCATAGAGAAGAACTAGCACTGAATATCATACTCTGCTTTTATAAAAGTTCAATCCAACTAAAACCGCAAACGGACCAAAGAAAAAATTTATGTCCGAGACAAGAAATCAAAAAACGATGGAAATTCTTTATCAAGGCGGAAACATTTTTTGTTTACAATATTTACAAACTAGTTTGCTAGTACGCATACAGAAGCTCCAGAAAACAGGGCTGTCCTGACTCTCTGCCAGAAAACGGGCGAGAGCCGGACCACCCGGCCACTGGCGCTCCGAGACGAAATTAAAAGAAATCAAAAATCTCGAGATTAAACGGGAAAAATAAACCCAGTCAAACGTAGTACCTGGTACACCCTCAAGATACTTGAAGAAAATTAAAATGCAAGTAGAAAAATGCTAATATGAGAAAAATCAGTATAGGTATCCCTGACCGGAAGGTAACCCAAACTTTTGTTCTAAAGTTTGATTCAGAAGAGGAAAACTTGTCTGGGAGGAAAATTCTTCACAAATAAACAAAGAAATTCTTCAATTAGGGAGCTTTACTAGCTCAAAATGCCCCATTTAAAATATTTAGGAAAGAATTTCAAATACCATATAGCAAATAAAACAAAACAACCTGGCTAAGGAGATCCATGATCCGGAACCAATGTTGCCAACCCACTGGACCAAATACTTCCAGAACCACCATCTCCGAAACCT